>CAMOHE010051553.1:55838-140358 GCA_946598075.1 Artocarpus hirsutus
TAGTAGTTAAATAAAACAAAAAGTTGAACACACGTCAGACTTGCCTGCCGGTAAGTGTGACAAAGACCTGAAAGTTGTTGAATATATGACGAAGACGAAGAATTTATCCAACTCTATATATATATATATATATATATATATATATATATATACACACACCAAATTACTTGCTTATCATATTCTATGTTTGGAATTGGCGTTTGAATATATGCTTCTTGAATGAGAAAGGAAAGAGAGAGAGAGAGAGAGAGAGATTATTGTTGAGTCAGTTTCTGCTTTATAGACTTTTTAATTAACTTGTGTAAACTAAGCTGAATACCACAAGGACAAGTTATTTACTTGTATTACATTGATGATGTATCGCACTGATGTATAAAATTGATATCTTCAAATATATCCCAATCCTAACTCCTCAAAAGTGAATTTTTTGAATTATTTCTTTTTTTGCTTAAGCCAGAGGGCAAGGGGATAAGGTTAGAGACCTAGACCATATTTTAAACATGCTCAAAACGAGAGCAATTTGGTTTCAAAAAATTATCAATTTTGATGGAAAATTGTTATTAAGAATTAAAATTTAGTAGGAACTTTACGGTTAAATAATCATTTATTTCTATATTGATAGACCGTTTGGTTCATAAAGACCTTGATTAAAAGTTCTTAATTTAATTTAAACAATTAAACTATTATGTAATATATACTGACAGGTGTCATTGCTTTTTTAAAAAAACTATAGTTTAACCCTATAAATTAATAGCCTTGAGACTAAAAAAATCTATAGTTAAGTGAATTATTAAATAATCAATAAATTAATAAATTAGTGACTAATCAGTTAAACAAATTAATTAGAAGTATGTGCATTGAATTTATTTATCAATAAATTAATTTATTTATCAAAATATCCCTTGTTTTCTTAATTTTCTTATTTAATCAAACTAGCAATTTAAAGTGCTTATTTAAATCACTAATATTTATTGTATTTACTTAACCTAATAAAATCATGAATGTTCTTATTATCAACATAAATTCAATGTATACATTTTGAATTAATTTGCTTATGAATATTTAATCAAATACCTTCCAACAGTAACTGAGATTCATTATACTTACTTAACAATTAATAAAACCATAAATATACTTAATTCTCCCAATTAATTTGCTTATATGAACATTTAATCAAATTGAACCCCGCAATATATAGGATTTATTATACTTACTTAATGCGCAGTAAAATCATGACTTCAACTTGAAGAAAAAGCAAACAATCAACTCATATAACGGGGCAAAACCAAAGGGAAGGCTATAGGCGCCTCTATCAAGCTTCTCTACTTGTGTCTATGATGGACGAGGTCATGAGTGGCAGACTCGATGTCATCCATGATGAACTTGAGTCTGTGATAAACTTGAGGTGGTCTCCACCAACTTGAAATAGGAGTCGCTTTTTGAGTTTTTTTTTTTTTTTTTTTTTTTAACTATAATGATTTAAAAATATAGTGTATGAACTTGAGCCTATTAATGATAGACTCAATATCATCATTGATAGACGGAAGTCCATCAATAATAGACTTAAGGTTAATTTTGTCTTTTTATTTTTTAAAAGTGATACGTTTCAATTTTTTTCGCAAAAGTAATAATAATCAAAAGTGGTACTACAAAAGTGGTTTTTATCGAATTGACCTCATATTTCTTTTTATTGCTTAAAAGCAAAAGGGAGAATCACATTATATGCTGTACTTTTAAAATTTGTATTTATTTATATCATATTATCACTTATATTACATGTTAAGTTATGTTATAAATGAACAAGTGTGGTATTTATAAAAAATAAACCTTAAAAGATTATATTTATGAAAATTCTCCAAAGCAAAAGTCCAAGATATCTCAAACGGGCCATAGAATAAATAGACTCATAATTCACAAAAAGGCCTACTCCTCGTAAGCCCTGTCATCGGCATCATCTAAAATCAAATCGCGCCCTAAGAATGGTTTGTTGCGGGCTATCATTCATATCTTTGGCCTCACGTATGGTAAATGGCGCTCTCTGGGGATGAGCTTATTTTGGATTTGGAAACCCATGGTTCACAAACCTTCCCTTGTGAGCTTTCTGGCCGGTCGACCTATTGGCTATCACGGTTTCTAAAACTTAAGGTATTGTCATTCATGAAAATATGTGTTTAACATTGACAAGTTATTAATATATGTTATGAGTGGGTCATATAAAAATTTATTAGGTTGTATTGTCTTATAAAATTATCTAATTTATTAATTTAATATATCGGTCCAAATCGGAACTGACAAAAAATATTATTTTATGTGATTATTAATTTATGGCAGTTTTACTCTACTTCAAAAATAATAGGGGTTTATTATTGTTGGTATAAGGACAAGTCCTGGCCCCAACGGGGAACCTTTTTGGTCCCAAAAGCCTCCAAAAACAATAATGAAGATCATGAATTAAAAATATTATGGATTTGAAAAATTGTGTTTGCAATTAACTAATCGTCAATCCCAAAAATCAAAGGAATTTACTCATTCATTAATTATGACCAAGCAATAAAATCCAACTTCAATCCATATTAAAGCAACATATTTTTGTTGCTTAGCTATTGTAATGTGGAATTATCAAATATCAAGAGAAAAACAAAAGTCAGTTTTATAATTTTGTTATTCTGCAAAAACAAGTTAGAGGGCGACCCTTTTGTCTGGAGAATTGTGCCATTGTTATCATGCATGCATGTCGATGCATCAACACCATAGAAGAAATTAGGGTCTGTTTGACTTCATAGATCCAAAAACTGATCCTGAAAATGTTTAAATGATCTATAATTAAAAAAGATTTGACTTTTTAGGACAATTCTCATGTCGAAATCACGAAGCTTAGCTTTTTATAAAATTGCTTATTAAAAAAATTTAAAGTAATTTTGACCTATCAAATTATCATAAAATTATGGTTTTAAATCCTTTCAAAAGAAAATCGTGGTTTCAAACACTTTTCAAAAAATCAAAATTTTTGCCCTTTTTTTCCTACTGAATATAGGCAAAAGCAAAAGCAAAAACTGCCGTTACTATATTTAGGGTTGTTGCATCATATTGCCAAATTAATAGCACAAGTACTTATCGCAATTCATCAACATAGATTAAAACCAAAACAATTCAGAAAAATTACAAATTAAACAGAATATGAGGATCACACTGCTGACAAACGGGTTCATCTACACGAAAGGCTAATTAGAATTGCAATTGAAGAGTTACACATATAGCAACAACAATAACCTCATATTTTTTCAATTCTAGCTATGAAGCCAGGCCATCGCTCAAAGCTCAGAAGTTGCACCTGCATGGATGGAGAGCAATGAGATTTCTTGTATCACCGGGCTCATGGATGGAAAAAAAAAATCCAAAAAGATTAAGATTCTTCTTGATTGATTTTTTTTTTTCAAGTAAAATTGGGAGAAACATATAGGAAGGTACAGGAGCAAAGCAAGAAGAATTTGTAGGGGAGAAGGGGTGTATACTAAAATTATAGAAAAAAAATAGGCTGGAGGACTATGAGATGGGGCAAATCTAGAATTTCATAAGTTTAGAGAGAACTAACTGCAAATTTTAAAGAAAATAAATCATGTCATTTACCATAGGCTGTATGTAGCTCCACTTTTAAGAGGTATAAAAAATACAGCAACATGCAATTCTGAATTATATGCTTATGATGTGACCTGCCGCTTGAGAACTGTCCTACCTATCTGGTATTTTTCTTACCCTACCATATAGTTATTTGCAAGATTAAGTTCAAATTTAATATAATGCTAAAGAGAATTTGAGTTTAAGATGTGACAATAATTAAATGGTGAATTTTATGATAGCGTGTAAAATAAGGTAGGACACTCATCAACTTCTTTTAAATTATCATATTGTTTAATTTAATATGATTTCTTAATATGATTAAGAGTTAAGAATCATATCCTACCAATACAGGTATGTTTTGATATTTGCCGCAAGCTCAAGATATTACTTTAGGGAATTCGGCATTCAAGGAAAGGTAATCAATAATTAAACAAATAAAAAATTTTATGATAGGATATGAGAAAAAACCACCAATAAATTATATTTTTAATTTGTTAAATATTCATAGTTATATTAAATTATTATATTTCTTTTAATATGATACTTGTGATGATACAAAACTATGTCCTGCGAATATTCATCCCCTAACGAAAAGGTGACAGAAACATGAGACATGTCATGACAACTCTTACCACCACTACCATATGAAAATGGCTGAGTGATTGGAATCTAATGCTTGACAACTTCTTTGTGGATTTATCTTTGGAGTTACCTTTGGATTTATAAGAGGACCCATTACCAGTGGATACTTACTATTGTTTCACATGAATTTTCAATTTAATCATTGGCCTAACTTGTAATTTTTGTGGAAACACAAAAACAAAAAAAGAAAAACTTTGAATAGTGGCGCCCTACCATAGTGGCAATAAAAGGCTGTCATACATTTCAAGTCAAAAGAAAAAAATAAATAAATAAAGTACATATATAACCTGACAAGTTAGCATATGACAATATGTATAGATGAGAATACGGTTCGTTTAATAAATAGATTTAAGTTAATAGTTTGATTTGAGTTGTATTATTTGAATTAAGATTTAAGTTAGTGATTTAAATTGTTATCTGAATTGACTTTTGAATGTACATTTAAATTTTAATTTGAATATGAAATAAAATTGAAATTTATGTTTGGAAAGGTAGTGAAAATAATTTTTGATTTATTGACAAATCTAATAAAATTTTAATGCTAACGATCTTTAAAAAATGCAACATGAGTCTTAATTTATTCCTCTCTTCAGTAGAAATATAATGAAAAAAGAATCATCTTATTTGAATATTAAATAAAGAAGTTACGATTTTTTTCTCAAATATAAGAAAGAGAATTTTAGCTTTTACTATAGCAAAAATATCTGAGTATCAAAAGTTTAGGGATGGGTCAGAACTCTGAAAACTTAGATTTTTGATACTCAAAGTATTCGGATTTTTGGAGAAATAAACATGTATCTGAAGAATTCTTAATACTCAAATCTAAATTTGAATCCATTAAATCCAAATACACAAAACAAACAGCCCTAAGAACACTAAATAGACAGGTCAAACTAACTGTTTTCCTCTGGTCAAAATGTCAAAACCAAATGCTTGATAATATGCTGAGATTTTACCTTGATCAGTGGTGCAGTGATTGGATGGTGAAACATATTTTGACTAAGTTAGGTTCTTGTAAATGTCTAGATGGACAATTTAACCCTATACATGACACTGTAGTGTGAAAAAACGACATGATACTTGGAGCCAACCTAGTTAGTTGAGTCATAAAATGTCATTTCTTGCAAGAAAGTGAAAACAACATACCTTGCATTGCAAGCAAAGAAACTGATTCTGTTGCAGCTTCCTTTGGACCATTATTGGCAATGAGTTCTATTGCACCTGCAGCCTTTTGGCCGTCTGATTTCTGAGTCTTGACATCAAGCAGCTCTGGATGGATCTTCCTCTTCAGCATCCTCTTCATCAGCTACGGCATTTAATAATTCAGTTAACTAACCTTTGCCTTTACGCAAATTAAACGACATGGGCAGTTTCAACTTTACGAGTCTAGGAATATTCTACAGCGTAAATTATGATCACGCTCCAAGTCAAAGCTATACAAGATAAGAGTGTGACAGTTTACGAGAACATGATGAAAAATCTGACGGATCATAATTATTTCCTACTAGAAATTTATTGATAGACAGATGTGCAAATGAAACCACATGAAAAGAACAGGGAAGGAGGGAGAATACTGTATTACTCACTCGCTGAATATTTTTAATTGGGCTTGTTTCCTCTTTGACTTTAGGAATGAACTTCTTAGCAAATGAGAGGCTCTTCTTGGTTTTGGCATGCATTTTTTTAGCAGAATCATCAGGCAGAACTTTGCCAGAATCTAGCTTCATTTTAATATCAGCATCAGCCAGGAACAAGTCAGCCAGTGTTGTCCTTCCAACTTTCTTCTTCTCTTGATCACTCTGTAGGGAAAAATAACTGTTCTCTTGAGCAGAAACTTCACTTGAAGCCAGAGATACACTGTCAAACGACTCTAGAACATCACGTTTCGCAACATCCTTGAAACTATGTCCGAGGGTTGAAAGCATCAAAGGGTTCACTTCTTCATCCTCAGAAGTAGTATCATCGCTGTATTCGTCATTGTCGTCACTGTCACTGCCTTTGAGTGAGTACTCAAGGCTCTCCTCGTCATCTTCCTCACTCTCAAGAACCAGGTACTCCTTCTGTTGGCTGAAAGGTTTTAGAGGGTCAAAACCAAACGTGCCAATTGCCAAAATGCCATCTTTCCAACCATCAAGCGCGTCAATGAGGACAACCTTTTTGAGTAATGCCTGCGTGTCCTTGTCATTGGTGTGGAGTACTTCTTCCGTTGTACTCTTTTCCAGTTTTTGAGCAAAATCATCTGGGCCAAAAAAATTAACAAATAAAGGCCATGTCATAACAAACATAGCTTAATATTCAATATGGCTAAATCTCCAAAAGGAACAACACTGAATTTGGCATGAAAATATTGAGAGCCCAAAAAGGAAATAGTTAAGTATTCTCACTATAGTGATAGAAGAAAAAATTTATATTTACCCTTTGGGAGGGGATGATGAAACCTCTTATGAACCCAGTTAAAGAACTGTCACAAGGAAGGAAATTTTCCAAGTTAATCCCAAACAAAGAAATCATAATATAAACTAGGAAGTATTTAGAAACTTGGGTTATGGAAATAATGTATGCATGGCTCATGAACCATGATCACTTGCTTGGCTTACCTTCATGTTTTCCTTGGGGGAAGAGAAAGGTGGTGGGTGGAAGTTAGAAATGAAGGGGGAATGTAGGGAAAGAAGAAGGAACTAAAAGCAGAGGAGCAATTGGGGATGGCAGAGAGGAGACAAGTCTCCTCAGAGGGTGGGCCCCAGTGAGGGTGTAGCTTTGCTTCTGGTTTCATGCATGGGAGTGTTTTTAGAGGAGAGCCACTGTGTGTTGGGTCTCTGTGGCCTGATCGATATGCCGAAATTCTTGAAGTGATGTGCTTGCCCCCCCCTCCTGCATACCCCTATTTATGCTGCATTAACATTAACTGCTCACAACATCTTCCAATTTCATGTTTCCATCAATATACTAATTTTCTTGTTATATTATTATTATTTTGATATTTTCATGTCGTTATATAAGCCTAATGCTTTGTGTCCAAGTGTCGTTCCATTGATGTCATGCTATAATGCGGTGAATATGTGCTCTAACTCTTCTACACTAAGTGGTCTTAGCTGTTAAGAGGTAGACGTCCTAATCTTTTTATTGAGAGAGACAAAATAAAATAAAATAAACTAAGCAATCAAACACACAAGATTTTTAGTGTTTCACCCTCAATTTAAAAACTACATTCACTTTCATCTGTTGCATGTTCTTTCTTTGTATTTCTCTCTAACTTAATTCCCATAATCGGTGGATATGCAACTTTGCATTAGGGCCAGACTTCACATACTTATAAGGTGCTTGGGAGTATTGGCTAGAATTAATTGGTTAAAAACATTCTAACATGTTAGAGTTTTACACTATAGCATATTTTTGTTTGATTCTATAAAATAAAAGAACCTTACACCGTAACAATCAAGAGTTTGTTTTGAACTAAGAATGACAAACACACTAACAACACTAATTTCAAGTCTTCACATGGACACATGTGTAAAGCATATGACATATAAAGCTTACTAGTATCTGAGTTATCTGGAAATACTACCTGTTCTCGTACTCTCTTTTTCTAAATAAGTACAACATTGAATTAGGGGGGGAAAAGACATCGGAGTATACTCGCATTACATGCATAATATGCGATAAATATAAAATATTTAAGGAATGGAGCTCCATCTGTTTAGGTAGCCATGTTGTAGATATAGCATAATCGTTTATATTCATCTACATGACTTGGGAGTCATTTTGGCGTATGACCAAAACTGTTAAATCCCCGTAGAAATATGAAGAATCCGAGAGACAAGTTTGAGAATTTTTTGCTCATGTCTCCTTCCCAAATAGTACATTATTCGCCTTCTACAGTTATACTGCTGTCTCCCTTCCACTCTTCACACGTCTGTCTGCCCCCATTGGACAGTAGACAAATACATGCATGCCTCAAAATTAGCCCAATTTGGTTCAAGAAAGAAAATGGAAAATTAAAAAAAGACGGAGAGAGAGAGAGAGAAGAAAGAGTGATATCCCAACAGGAAAAAAGTATTGAATAATTTGACAGTTCTGCCAAAAACCCAAAAAGGTTGGGGTCCAAACTTAAAAGGAAAACTACATGGTACGTGAAAGAAAAAAATGGTAACATGCTGGGACTCACCATATATGTACAGAACATATAATTGCCACTTGCAATCTAAAAAAAAAGTATAACTAGAAAAGTTTTTCTGAAGACTGATATTAATTTACATATGGTCAAGATAGTTATATAAGCTCTACCATAAAACAATGAATTTTTACAAAGAAAAGATGGTTAATATGAATTCCTCTCTAGCATTTATTGTTGTAATCATAGAGAAAATAATTACAATCTCCTATCCCATGTGAGAGTTCCATGACTGATCGTTGCAATGCATTGGTGGTGCACCTCTTTTTCCTTTTCGTCTTCCTTTTTCCCTTGATTCCCATCTTTCCCTTCCTTTTTCTTATCTTGGAAAGAAGCTCTTGAAAAGTCTTATCCCACATGGAAAAAAGTCTGAACAAATGCTTGTTTCCTTTGGAAGAAATTTTTTTCCTTCTGGATTGAACAAGAAAACATCTCAGGTGAAGGTTCGGGTGCAAATCTTACGTTTTATAACCAAGCAAGTGTTGAATTTTATGGCACTAAAGTTCTCTTTGTTTTTCTTTATCCATTTTGCAAGGAAGGTCGGTAAGAATTATTGATCCTGATTGAATTGGAGAGGCTTATCCATAGTAACATGCCATGTCTAGTGTAGAGTTAAATTCGGATACTGAAGTTGATGAAACCGATTTCAGTTATCCGGTTTAAAGTCTTAGGACAGCTTAATCTAATCCCCTTGTCAGCCATAATAAGAGTGATATCGGACTCAAAATGTACCTTAAACTTGTTTCCTTGTCATATTCGAATTTGAAAAGAGTATTGTTATCTGTCATCTGTTAAATGTCAAGTTATGAAGCCTCATTGTTGTCCTGACACAGATATAACGCAATTGGTAGGTGGTGGGAAGCCCCTGTCAAGGATATTTCACAATTGTAAATTAGATCATCCGATATATATATATATATATATATATATTAAGGTGCGTTAGTTTTAAGGTAAATAGAGAGGTTAGAGGAAACACAAAAAGTGCAAGAAAGGTGTTAGATATGATTTTTTTTATAATTTTCTTTGTCATTATAGTAAAATTCTGTAATAGCTGAAAGTAGACAGATCTCTCGTATAGAGGGTAAATCGTTATTCTTTCTTATATGTTTTTTTGTTTCTTTGATTCTGTTGCTCAGGTTATATAGAATCAACGCATCTAATTCTTAACATTAAATCATCACTCGTTACATTGTAACGTGGTGTTTGATTCACTAGTTTAAACCGAAAATATTCTAAATTAAATAACAATATTTGCTCTCATAGATTTTTAATTGCTACAGTGTCGTTCTTACCAGCAATCCAAATGCCCTATAAAGACAGCTACCTACTTGGCTAGAATATTGCGGAGAGATGATATGAGCCAAAGCCTCTACTAATTTCTTTTTGTGTATACCTGGTAATTTTGAGTTTAATCCATCTATGGATTACTTGAGATAAACATAATCAGCACTCTACCGTTAAAAAACTTTCCTTTTTTTTTTTTTTTTTCTTTTTGTTATAATTTGGAAGAACTTGATGAGAGCCTAAGAGCTGGCAATAACCCTCACAAGGGCATATCAGACAATTACAAAGAGAATGTTCTATGAAAATGAAAGCTTAACTGGAATAAGTAATTTCCAAGAGGGCCAAGCCACAAGGAAAGGTAGTCATAGAAGAAGCTGTGAGTTTGACACTTAGCAAGTTGTCTGGTTGTAGTAATGGCTAGGAATCCTTAAGCCATAGCCAATTGGGTTGGCGACCTGTGAGCATGAACCAGAGTTAGGCCTCTGTACTGTCTCTTGGTGCTGCAAAAAAGCAGATGAAACGCTTCGGATTCTTCGTAAAGTGAACCGGTTTCGTCTTTCAGGTGTGAGGTGGGACTCATTTCGGTCGATGTCGATTTCTACTCATGCGTTTTTTAGCAAAACAAAAGCCAACAAAAGTGAGGCTTATTGAAAAGAAAAACTACAAACAAAAGTAAAGTTAGGGGAAGGAAAAGAAATGTGACTCTTTTTTTTTTAAAAAAAAATGTATTTGGATGTAAGGGGCACAATGGCACATGTTTTAGTAAGTGTAGCTACAAAGTCGCACAAAAGATTAGGTGGATGTGACACTGGCTTAGAAGAAATGCAAGTGGTCTAATTTGTGATTCACAAGCACTGCTACCTAATAATACTACAAAGTTGGGACAGTGTCAAAAATAGTCTTGTCTTCTGAATTATCATAGCTGGTTTAACCATCTACAAGCATAATATCCAGATAATAACTCTATCCAATATTTTTTTTCTTGACACTAAAGCTCTTTTTTGATGCATATGATCTCTTTTCTTGTGTCATAATCCATTAGTCTCTTTTGGCTTCTGATGGCAAATTATTATCACCATTGTTGAAAAGCCAGCAACAGATTCTATTATATCTAATGTTCTTTCTTTTCTCTCAGAAACACCATGTTCACTTCTCTACCATCTTCTCGATTAAATTTGTACTACCATGTTCAACTATTGCTGTCAGTCTTACCTTTTATTTAGAAAAGCTGGCAGGGGAATCCATTTTATGCATTCTGATCTCTAGCCACTAATTGTGTGCACCAAGGAAGGTCTTTTTCTCTCTTTTAACAATTAGAAATTAGAAACTAGATAATGGGGAAATTAAAGATGATTTTAAGTTTCTATACGTTAAAAAAAAGTAAAAGAAAAAAATAAAAAGTTCAGAAATATTTTCTTGGGATTGAATGGTCATAAACTCTTGAGACATATGTTCCCTTATAATTGTACCAGAGGATTATTTGGAAGAGCCCTGTCTTTTTCTTTTTTTGGCTCACCAAAGTAGTCTGCTTTTATCATTATAAGATCCTTGTACGGCTGTAAGATTCATAAAAAATGATATCAACCATAAGTTTTGGTGATTTGGTCCTATCAAATTGGTCTTTCTTATCTGTTATCCAATTCCACATGCAAGGCTAAAACAACACAGTAGACCCACTGTGAACTTTGGTAGTAAGATTTTAAGGGCCCAATACGGTGTATAAAAGAAGTATTCTATTGACTTATTTGTGCCAAGAGAAGTTTGTGGGATCCACACTCGTAATGGAGGATAATAAAAAAGAAAAATTGTAACAAATGAAGATTTTATGTCAACTAATACTCACTCAAGTTCCAATGTTTCCAAGAGAGACTGTTAGATGTTGGAATAGACAGACAACATGGAAAGAGATTTTGAACCTTAGAAAAATCAAGAACCTGTCTACAAAAGCCCAGACCACATGTCCGGGTTGTATTTTTATTCATCGAATCAAGTTGGGGCAGGAGTGAAACAGGGTTTACAGGCCTAGTTCAAAGCATTATCAACAAAGCAAGTTGAGAAAGACCAAGGCCTAGTTATAGATTTGGGCATTTGGGCTTGAACATAACCAGAAAAATCTCATGGACTACAAAGAAATACCTCATTTGACTTGCACGGAATGCTTCTATACAGCATGAGCCAACAGATAACTAAGCCTTTTTAAGTTTATGCTATTCTAAGGTTGTTTTGAGCGCTAGACTGGATGTGATGGATCAAACTCCGGCCAGTTGTTGGAGTGAAAATAACAACATCAAAGCTTTTCTCTTATCGCTCGCCATCGTGATGGGCATCGGGGGTGTGCGTGCGGAATGCACTTCGACGCTTACGTCATGCAAACAGTCTAGACAGTGAAGAATAGCGGGCACACCCCCGTCTTCACTCTTGAGAGGCTAATGAAAAACACTTTCAAGCATTGTCGATTTCTTTACTACTTTCACGCAATATAACTCCTTTCTTGGAAGCTTTTTGGGCATTAACTACTGGAACAACGTTTAGTTGAGGGATAAAGATGGGAGTATTGGTGCGTGGATTTTAAGACTTATAGCTGTTTGGCAGGAAGGAAAGGAAGTAGAGTGTAAACTGAATTGATTGAGAGATTGGAGATTCTCTATGGTAGAATTTTCATTATTCCAAAGTTGAAAGAATTGGAGGAGAGATTACATAAAAACACAATTAGAAAAATACCTTCCTCTTTCTTTCTATTTTCCTCACCTAGGATATATACCTTTCCTACCTTTTTAACCGAACATTTATTCTTGTAGCATACAAGAATCTACATAAAAATTTATCTGGTTTCAGTGTCACAATTGTGTTCTGACAATGCTGTAACATATAGCACCAAACATAGTTTCCCATAATAAAAAAGGGAATTCGAACAATTAATTCGAAAAGGGCATTAATCACAAGCTCCCTGCTTTAAAAAAGAATTATACCAAATGAACAAATTGATATCAAGTGATATAACAAAACACATCAGAATCAAATATTATAGCAATGCAATACTTTCACTTTATATATATATATATATATATATTGTCAGTTGGCCATACAAACTCAAGTAAATTACCTTGCTGGGAGGCTTCTAACGCTCAAATAACATAGCCAACTGACCAGTTATTAATGATATTACATAATCTAAGATAAGGCAAATGGAGACAACCTTACGTCAAACTCCACGAAACGGAGAAGCCAAGCGTACAACCTCACTCTCATTTTTTTTTTATTCCCCTCCATCACAAGTATTTATCTCATCTAACTTCAAACACAAGTTTTAAATTATATTAAAAAAAAAAAAAAAAAAAAAAGCAATGCAGGTAGTTTTCCTTTCTTTCTCTGTTTGTCTCTCTCTCTATTTGTGATCATAGCCAGTGACACGGTCCTTGACCTGGAATCCGCTGCTGTTAGGCTTCCTGGTTAGGGCAAGGCGAACTCCGGGGCCATGGTGAGTGCAACTGCTGTTGTACATGATGGAATTGTTGATGCCTTGAACGTTGCTGTTCATGTAGGCCCTCATTGGCAATCCATTCTTTGCCTTCCCTTTCTGACTCTTGTCCTTCTTCGCGCTGCCGTCATCACTGCTGCTGCTGCTGCTATGGGACTCGGAATCACCATCATTTCTTGCGACTCTGCCGGTGCCTTTCGTGTAAAGGAACCGGGACTTTTCGACGGTGTCAGTGGTGGTTCCAGTTTTGTTCGGGGATTTGATGAGCTCCATGATAGCTCCTTTGTTTTCACCTGCAAGGGTAATGATCCTCATGCCCGTGTCCTCGGCATCGAATGACTTTTTGTCCCCGCCTAGCTTCTCTTTTGGTTTAATCACAGTGACGGAAGGGTGATGAGTAGTCCCGGTAGGGCGGTAGTCCTTAGGCTTCTCAGCCACCACGGTTTTCTGCTCTGCCTCAGGTGGAATCTTGGCTTCAGGCTCTGCATTGGACCTCAGCTCAGCGGTTGGGAGAGTAAGAGGAGAGGGATGCTTACGCGGCGAGGTGGTTTGCACCACGGGAGGTGGCCTTACGGTTTCGGCGGTGATGGTCGGTGCAGTGGCTTTGGGCGGTGACGAGGTTTGTGTTGGCAAAGTCTTGACGGGAGATGAAGGCACTGAAGAAGTTGTCGTGGTGGTCACCGCCGTAGAAGGTGGTGACCTTGCTGTTTGAGGTGGCGATGTTGATGCAGGTGCCGGTGCTGATGGGGGAGGAACGGTGACAATTATTGGACGAGGCGCAGGGCCTATTGGCCTAAATGCCGGCCGAATTAGAGGTGCCGGAGCAGTAATTGGTGCAGGGGCAGGGGCAGCAGCAGGTGCAGGTGGAGGTGCAACAGTAGCACTGGGTGCTGGAGCCGGAGCTGGCGTGGGTGTCGGTGAAGGTTCTCTCACTGGTGTCGGCGCTGGAGCCATTGCAGCTGCAGGTGCAGGTTCGGGAGCAGGGGCAGCGGCGGGGGCAGGGACAATGGCCGGGGCAGGACGGATCATGGAGCCTAAACGGAACCATGGGCGTGGTTGAGCTGCCATTGTGACAATGAAACACAAGAAGTGTTGGAAGAGTTTTAAAGAGGTAAAAGGAAAGCTAAGGAGAAAAATGAAGGAGTTGAACACGGATAGAAAATGGCTGATGTGTGTAGTTATTTATAGTTTTACAAGTGGAAATATAGAAAAAGCAAGCTCAAAATGGCATAATTAAGAAGGAAAAAAAAAAAGGAAAAGACGAAAAAATGGAAAACATGAGAAATACGCTAAATCTGGAGAGATTGAGAGAAAAAGAGAGGAGAGAGAGGAGAATACGAAAAGCATCAGATTCAGTAACAAGAATAGACAGCTTACAAAGTTGGCCGAGGAAGATTGGCATCTGATGGACATTTTGTGCAGTTTTTTGCTTTTGAAAAAATTAAAGGTGGGCCGTCGTCGTCGAAGTGCTATTCTCATCTGCGGGTTACTTGAACCTCTAAATTATATGCACTAAAACAAAGAACTTTTTTTTTTTCTAGCTTCAAAAAGAATGTGTAATTAAGAGCAACACTAATTTGAGTTTGACTAGTAAGATGGGATATCACATTGTTTATTGTTCATGCTTGTGTCCATATTGCTTTTATTAAAAATATTTTAATGTTGAAAATGACCTCAAACAAAAGTATGATTCTATAATTATACCTCAATTTGTGATTGAACGCCCCTCTACTTTGCAATACTTATTTGTCTTCACAATTGCGAGTGGACGTAGACATGTTAGGACTAACAAGCCTCCATTCCTAGAAAGAAAAAAATAATAATAATAACAGCAAACAAAGCACAGACAGAGAAATTATACCGTTATTTTCCAAATTTTCAAAAGTATTATCCCTTTTACAACTTTATGTGAGAATTATATCAACTTGTCGTAACAAAATATCTATACGATAATAGAAACATGTACAAAATGCAATCCACTCAAGTGCATCTCTTAGTTTCTCTATTTCTTTTTACGTAAACATTCATTATTAAAATCTCTTCTATATCACGAGAATTAGACTCCACATAACTTAACACAATATTAATTTAACATGACATCATTAATTCATGCATGGACGGACAAATTATTATGAATTCACTATTCTCTTTTCTTTTTAAAACATTCTCTTTAGTAAGTGGAATGAGTAGGTTGTTCGAAGTGTGTCGTGAACTCCATTTTGTGGTTGAATTATCTGCACATAATGAAAGAGTTGGCGCAAGTCATAATGTGCTATGCGGCTTTAAACCACGGCCGTCAATCTTATGCTCACTTTGGGCAGGCACATTATATATATATATACATATATATGTGTGTGTATATATATATATTACACTGTATGTAAGGTGGGCAGCAGCCAAGCAAACATTTCTACCCAAGATTCTTAATCAAATGCTTAACAATCACAAAACAAACTACACAATAAATAAATAAAAAACTGTGATGAGATTCTTGCGATCCTAGTTGAGGATTTGGGTGCCGTCTTTGTCTGCTGCCTCTGTCTTCTTTCTGACTTTGCTTGATGAGGTTGTTGAGTCTATGATGCTGCTACTTATACTTTTCACTTTTCTTTTCTTTTCTTTTTCTTTTATTATTTTTTTAATTATTTTAACCTTTTTTTTCTTTTTCTGTCATGATGGTTCAACGGTCCTCCTTGAAATGTAAGGATGGTAATATTAACTTTAGATAAATTGTTTTGAGATTGTCGAATGATTCTTCAAGAGACCATTGTTGGAGCAAAAAAGGAAAAGAAGTTGAATTGTGGGGTAGGTCCTCAGAATATCTATCCTTTTATATCTTTGTTCTTTCCTTTCCTTTTCAGGAGCACTTCAAGGAGAGAAAGGAACAGGAATGTAGGATCTTGGTAATCAATGCCCGTCAGATATGGTTTGTTACTTTGTTTAATTAAAAAAAAGTCCTCAAGGTTATGCCAATGAGAAGTGACCTTCATTGGCCTAAGATTCCCTCACATTTCGGCTCTCTCTCTCTCTCTCTTATATATATATATATGTAGCATGTAGATGTTGCTCTAAACAAAAAGTAGCAGGATGTTGGATATTTAAGCTTGCTCTTGTAGAATTTTGTTTATACGCCACTTGGAAAAAGAGTTGAAATTGGAAGTTTAAACCCAAAATTTAAGCTTGCGCTTGTAGAATTTTGTTTATAGGCCGTTTCGAAAAAGAGTTGGAACAGAAAGATTGAACTGAAAACATTCTGGCAAATCAAATTTTGTGAGAAATAACTATTACAAGAGAAAGAAAAGAAATGCAAAAGAAAATTGTTGCATTCTCATTGAAAGAATAAATGACGAAGAGAACAAAATAGGTATAATGGCTGGTAACATAAATCTGTTATAACAAACTGCCAGCTCATTAAAGGAAATAAGAAAAGAAAACTAAATTTTCTATTTAATCTTTACAATACTACTCTGTACAAGCATCTATACTAATTCTAATAAGAACATTGTAGCAAACTTAACTGAAACTGGAATTTTTGACCGAAACGGTGTTCCCAAATAACCTACTAGACTTTAGCAGGACTAAATTTAATATTAGCCAAATATCTTAACTACATGAAATTAATTTAGTATTAGCAAACCTGACACCACAAAGATAAAGTTGTATGAACTTCTTTTCCCCCTTCAACTATCATTTGTACACATAAAGCTACTATAAATAGCTTCTTAAGACCCTAAAGTTACATTGCATCCTGAACACGCCTCTCTTTCTTTCTCCCTATTTATACTCTTATCTATTAGCAAAAAAGGTAAAGTTGCAGTTCCAATGAGACAAGCTTTCAGAAATATAAGTGTGTATATAATATAGTTCTTTTAGGCATTTCCTCAAGCTTACGTTATCTATGAAAATGTAAAGGAACCTTCATCCTTGCCTTCGGTTTGGGGGAAGGAACAAATTTGAGTGCCTGCAATACCTATGTAAACATAATATTTTTTGCTTGGTCACTTGTGATTATGATCTTGTTAAAGAAATGCCACGGTACAAGAATCGCACTAATCACTTTTCTCTAGCATAGGCTTGTAGATAACAATATTAGCAAGCGTATTAGTGTTTCTTATTAACAATCATACATGGTTTAATCACTTAAAACTAATTACAATTATACATGGTATAATCACTAATAAATAATGCGTGTCTGGTAACTTTAGTTTGAACCAAGTTTGCTGTCCACTTACAAAACTTGAATTGCTATAGTGTTTTCTGATACAAACTTTGGTTTGAACTCGATTCTCACATGCCCTAATCACTATTAACGAAATTCCAGCTTTGTATCACGCAAGCATACATGATCTAAAGCCAAAACAGAGGTTTGAATAGAAAATTTAAACAGAAAAGATAAGAGGAAAAATTGTAGCAAACAGTGTGAACTCCAGATCAGGCGCATGAAGCAAACAAGGCAAAAGAGTAATTTTCATCATGTCAGTTGGTAAACATTGTGATATCCTATTAAGCAAAAGAAGACCCAAGTGGTTTGTGCCCATGGTATTTTACATGAAATGTTTTAACATATACAAGCAACTTTATCTGCTTGCTTAAATAGTTATTCTTTACACCTGAATGGACGAAAGGGGAAAAAGAGAAAAACTTAAAACAGAAGATCTTATACATAAGAAAGAATGAGAGTTTGAAACTAAAGATTGTAAAAAGCTTCCTAATATAATCGAAGTGCATATATATATATATATATGTGTGTGTGTGTGTGTGTGTGTGTATGGACCTGCTTGGCATATCTGTAGCTCAAGGCCAAGTAGTGAATTCAAACACTTTGAAGACAATGTCAATTCCTGTTGGTATTTGCCAAATAAAAAGGACAACATTTACTGCGTTCAATGCAATGTGAAGATTTCTGGCTGTCTCGCTTCCTTTTTGCATTGCCGGAACAAGGGATGCCGCGGCTGCCCACAGGACCGTGATACCTGTTTTATTCACAAGAATCCGACCAGAAAAGATCAAATTACTAACTCCCAATAGCAAAACGACTGATAAAAGTTTTTTATGCCTTTGTAATTAGCTCTCCTAATCTTAGCCACCAAAAAAAAAAATGCATACTTGCTCCAGCAAACAAATGAGGTCCAGGGAATAGCTTTCCTGTCCTAAACCAAGTGTTAATTGCTCCACCAACAGACTCAAAAACCCCAAATCCTAGCAATATTGAACCTGCATTGAAGTGTCTATCTCTGTAAGACCCCTTCAACAACTCCTTCCTCTCCTGAAAGAAATACTAATTGCATCACTACATGAACAAAATGAAACGGGCAATAACCAAAGCAAATATCAAGAAATTCCACTCCTCAGCAAGCAAAGTCAAGAGCCCAAAAACCTTCTATAAAAAATCAACTCTCATGACTATTACCATGCAATTTTCCCCTCAAAAATCGTAGGGGTATTTTATTATACAAGCAATTTCACTAACACAAAGCTAAACGAATTTTTTTTTTTAAAAAAAAAGTTACCTCAGTAAGTTGCTGAATTTTGAGTTCAACAGGAGATGGAGATGCTTCAACAGGCTTCCCATCTGGCGTAACTGGGGCAGGCTTAACTTGTTTTTTGAGCTCGTTAATCTCATTCTGAATCGTCCTGACCCGTCTCCATTGCCATCCCAAAAAGCCAGCCCACAATGTGTTGAAGAACAAACCCCCCATCACAATTGGGTGAATCAGAGCAAACGACCTTCCCTCCAATATTCCAAATTCCCCACCTGCTGCAGCTGCATTCTGTTCAACAATCAAAAAAAACCCAGGAAAAAAAAAGGTTCACTACTTTGAACCCAAATGCCAAAATAAAACAATCCCACCAAAAAAATGGAAAAAGAAAAAAAAGGGCTTGCCTTTAGGTCGAAGAAGAAGGGTAATGTGAGGGCGGTGATGGGAAGAGAGGCTGAGTGAAGCTGACGAAAGGCTTCCTTGAGGAGGTTTTGTGGGTCAGGGGAGACTTTGGGTGGAAGTGAAACTAGTGGTTTAGTTTGAGTGCTGCTTAGAAGTTTTGGTTTAGAGAGAGATGGGTTTGTTTTTGACGTTGCAATAGTCGGGTGCAGTTTCAGAAGGCTGAGCGTGGCGGCCATGCTCGCTCTAGAGAGAGAAAGAGGAAGGAGAGAGAGAAGATAATTGGGTAGTGGCAGGTTACACAAAAAGATAAGGAACTGATGAGATTGTATGATGTGTGGGATGACAGCGTGTGTTCCTTAATTTATTGTTCGATCAGTACTTTTGTTGAGCCCTGTTTTTTTGCTTTAGCTTAGCCTGAAGTAATTAATAATTTTAATAATGTGGAAACTGGACCCACTACTGGAAGGACCGGAAGCGATCCAGGACTAGCAGGAGCGGGATGTACATCGGCTTCTGAACATGCGACATCAGTTCGTATTGGGACCCTTTAGAAATGTCAACGCGGCAGGGTTACGGTGGAGTTGTCTGGGAATAGCAATGTAATAATACACTTAGTTTTAATTATTTTTTTAATTTATTTTAATTTTTTTAAAAAAAATTATTTTAATTTTATTTATGTGAATATAATAAATTAGACACAAACAATATAATTATATTTAAACAGTTATGAAAAATATTTATAGATTTAAAAACATAAAAAATCTTAAAAGGGAATATCAAATTTTAAAAAAAGATCATTAAGTGTTATGGCTTTATAAATTTTAAATTTTTTTTAAAAAAGTTTCTCAGCAAAAAAATATATTTCATAAATAAATTAGGTTTATTTAAAAGGATCTTTATCTCATCTTTATATTTTTTTTGTCGAAAAAGTCTAGAAGAACAAAAGTGAAATAAGTTTTTCAAATGATACCTTTATATTTTTTAAAAAACAAAGAGATAAATTAAAAAAAAAAGGTTAAAAGGGTATATTATACCGACACCGCTCTTACTTACAAAAATTACGTTAATACTCTTTCTATCAAAACTAATTATATCAATACTCTACATCTTAACTCTGTTAATTTTTATATAAAATGATAAAAATACCCTTTTAATCTTAACCATTGATTTAAGAATAACAAATCACAATCATTTAATCTTAAAAAAGAAAAAACTAAATCACAAAAAATAACAAGCCATTCTCACAACAAAAAAAAAAAAAGAGCCCAAAATTCAACAACACATTTGCGCCCCCATCGACCACACATCCCACCCAGTCGCCTACCCCCGATCACACCCGCCATGCCCTCTCACCTTTCTCACATAGTTGCCCACCCTTTCAAGCCCCAACAACCCACCCTGTCAACCATCCTCTCCTCCCACTTCTCCGACATTGTCATGCACCCCAGGCTCCAACAACCCACCATCATCCATTCTCCCCTCCCACCTCTCTAACGCCGTCGCGCATCACCCAAGCTCCAACCCAACCCACCTTCTTCTCCCACCTCGCCTACTAGTCAACCATGTCTAGATCGCGCCCCCTACCCTACGTTGCCCACATCCCCAATCAAGCATGGTAGCCCCTCTCACTAGTGCTCCCACCCTAGTAGTCCCCAATTTAAGAGAGAAAGAGAAAAAGACTAAGAGAGATTTTTTTTTTTTTTTTTGGTGTTGTTTTTACAATTTTAAACATTTCAAAATTTTATATTTGCTTTTTTTTATTTTAGTAATTTTTTAAGTTTTATGAAAAAATAAAGATTTAGATAATAATAACTAATTTAGTAAGATCTAGTTATATTATATAATGCTAGTTTGTATTAGAAATGTTTTTATATTTTATGATATTTTGGTGGATGAGAAATATTGTTAGCATTTTCACAAGTTATAAATGTAAATCATTCCATAATATTACAATCGAACATATATTTTCGCAATAAAATAAAAGAAAAAACATTTTTATATATAATTAGATTAGAGTGAAATTTATTGTTACAAGTGCGTGAAAACTAATTAAGCTTATTTTTTTATATTAAGTAAGGGCAAAAGGGTCATTTCCAACACCATAATTAATTTAAAAAAAATGTTTTTGGCTAGATACAAGGCCATTTGGGCATTTTAAACAAACTAACGGTCAACTCGAATGGTCAACTAATAGAGGGGATCTCTCTGCAATTTTTTTTGAAAAGTTAAGGGGTGTTGGTGTACTTAATTTGGTCCCAGTTGGTAAAAACACAAGAGGTATTAATATAATTTACCCTAATTAAAACTAGGATGTACACTTATATAATTAATCCAAGTTATCTTCTCATCAACCTATCCTAGCAAGAAAAATGATATCCACCGTTTCTTGTTAATCCTGTAAATTGGTGGGAGTAGAGCGGGTTTCTTGGTCACGAGTTTAGAGTACTCGTAGGTACCCTTTCTTCGAATGGTTATTTTCATAAAAATAAGGGTTATTAGCTTTGTTAGTTCATGACCTATGAGCATTGTGTGACGACCCGCCTTTTCGGGTAATCACTTAACTTTTTTAAACATTGTTTCTTAAACATTATCCTTACTTACTTAGTAAAAAAAATGCTGAAATAATTTTTTTTTATTAAGAAACATTTACCGAATCGTAACTTAAAACTTATATTTATTATTATATAAAACATTTCATAAAATACATATCTTAAAACTTTAAAAACATTTCATAAAATATATATCTTAAAACTTTGAAAACACTATATTAAACAATGAAAAACCTTTTCTTTGAGTAGCGGAACCAAACTATGATGGTATCCATACCTAAATCTTCGCATCTGTCATTCGCAGCACCGAACCCTTCAAACAAGTCTTACTGGTCACCCTTAAGACTACCTACAGCATGAAGAAATTTTTAATGAGCTTACGCTTAGTAAGTTCAAATGTAATCTCACAAATCATTTAAACATGCTTTAAAAACTTTTCTCATAAAAACTTTTCTCTTAAAACATTTTTCATAAATGTTTTTTCATAACCGTTTATGAAAACATTTTTCATAAAACATTTTTAAAACATTTTGCATAAACGTTTTTCATAAAGCATTTTTGAAACATTTTTCATAAAACGTCATTTATAAACCTTTTCTAATAAATATGAAAATGTTTTTCATAAATACTTAACATAAACATTCCTCAAAATGTTTTTCATAGCATTTAAATATTTTGTAACAAGGAAAACAAACAAAACAAAAATACATGTTTTCATTTATGCTCAATTATAAACTTTCATTTATGAGCTTTTTATGAACATTATTTCCTTCCTTTAACTTTCTATCTTTATTCCTTAACTTTTCTTATCTTACTTTAGTGTTCGTATCAACATCATTAATCATGAGATCATAAACATGATGCTTCCCTTGTGGAAGACTTGAGACCATCGAACACCGAGGTCATATACCTCACATCAAAGAGGTCAAACTTTAACTTTACTTTCAGTACCTCACAACAAGGAGGCTGGTACGACACTTTCTTTTATCGTCTTTACTTTACCTTCTTTTTAACATTACTGAGCATATCAAATGCTAACTTATTATATGCATACACATTTACAAATTATAATTGTTCTTTTTGAAACTTATTGCATAACAAATACAACATAAAATTTATAACTTAAACTATAAAACATTATGTATTAACAAATGCAAAACATACTTTAAACATAATTATTTCAAATACATTGCAAACTTTTACTTGATCTTCAAAAACTTTATGCATATTAAATGCAATCATGCTTTAACATAATAGTTGTAAATATATTACAAATCTTAATTTAAACTGTAAAACTTTTTACATAACAGATGCAAACATACTTTTAAAAACAACTTGTATAACAATTACAAACATATTTGCAAACATAAGCATAAGCATTTGAAAACCATTTACTTTAGGCTGTAGGTGAGGTTTGAACTTAACTGGACTATGCTTTAACGTTCTCTATTCCGTTCCTTTTCCTTTGGTTAGTCGACTTCAATGTCTCAATCAAATGACAGCCGACTCATTAATTAACTTTCTTTTTTATTAGTCTACTCGATTGATAATAAAACGTAAACATTAACCATTTTTTTCTTTTAACTTAACTTGTATATTATCGGTTTACCTTCCTTTTCCTTTGTACCCCGTTGCTTTTAACTGCGTCACCCATCAAGTTACCTTACCTTTCACTCTAGTTAACTTTATAAACCATTGGTTTACCTTGCTCTTAACTTTGTAACCCACCAGGTTTCTTTTCTCTTTACTTAATTCTGTAACCCATCGGGTTATCATTCTCTTTACTTAACTCTGTAACCCATCGGGTTACCTTTTTCTTTAATTAACTTTATAACCCACCAGGTTACCTTTCTTTTACTTGAACATCCCTTGTTAAATTTCCCGTCTCATGCTACGGTTTTATTACTTAACATATTATGGAACATTTTTCATCTAAAAATGTTTCACTAGTTTGGAGTATTCAACTCCGCTTTAGCCTTTTTTAAAAAATGATGATTTTTCCCTCAACGGTTTTTCTGTCCATTTTGTAACTTTATAAAACTCACTGCTTAACTTTCCCGTTCCATTACCTATATATTATGAAAAAATTCCCACTAAGGAATGTTTCTCGACATTGGGTGTTTCGGGTCCATTTTGGCATTTTTTCATAAATTGACCATTTTGCTCTTAATCTCTTTTTCTTTCATTCATTCCTTGCCTAAACTTTAAATTCTTTAAAACTTAGCATCTATAATTACTTATTGTCTACAGCATTGTAAGAAATCAAAGTTCTCTAGTGAAAACCCAATTTTCACAAAATTTTATGGTTTTGGTCCGAAATATAAAAATATTTACATTTTTACCCCCGAAACAAAAAACGACCACTTTATACCAAAATGTTTAGTTTTTTGTAAAGAATAAAACTTACAAAAGTTTCTTGGTCGAATTCCAAACATTTTATAACGTTTCCATTTCATGACATTTTGTGTTAAAAATTTCATAAAATTCATAACTCATAAGCCAAGCAGAATCTTAGAAAACTGTCTGCTCATGATGTCCTAACAGTTTCAATGCATTCTACAACTTCATGTTTGAACTTTCCTCAAATTCTAACATTCAGGTAGACTTTTTGGCCGATTTCCAAATCTATCGAGAATTAGTAAAACTTTACAATTTAGTCCTTTTAGAATTTTACAAAACTTTGTTCATAAAAATTGTTTTCCTCACTGTGTTGGCAAATTCTATGCCATATTTGGAACATAAATTGGCCTTTATGCCCTCTAAATTATCATTTCTTGAAAACTAGCTAAACTTTATAATTTAGCAAAGTTTAGTAACTTTTTCATTCTTTTGCACAAAACTCCACTTTTTTTTTTCTTTCCATCACCATCATCATGAATCTAAAACGTCAACCAATCATGCCACATTGTCTATTTTCGTGCCATAGCTCAAAACATTTCATCAAACACTTGACATACTTGATAAAACATAAACTTTCAAGTATAAAGTTTAGAAATTTACCTAAACTTTGCCAAGCTTTTTGATCCTTCACTTGTGAGACTAAACTTGCTTAGATTCCTTTGTCATAAACTATGACAAAATTCTATTAAAAACCCATCCATAACCTTGAAGAAAAATCACTAAAACCCTTAGAAAAATTTTAAAATCTTACCTATAAAGTTGCAAAACTTTGCACTAAAACACTAGAGCTTGCTTTAAGCTTGATTGGAGGTTTGTACTCATCAAAATTTGATGGAAAAATTGCTCAAAAGGCTACCGGGTCCATGGGGAAAAAATGGAAGTTTTTCTTCCTTCCTTTCTTTCTTTCTTTCTTTCATTCTCATGTTTTGCATGGTTGAATTTGTGGAGACCAACTTTTGGTCTCTTTTTAAAGCTAATTATAAAGTAAACAAAAGGGGTGAAGTGGCCTTTTCTCCACCCTCGGAGTGTCCCCCCCTTTTTCCTTTTTCCTTTTTTTTTTCTTTTCTTTTTGGTGACTAACCACCCTAATTATTATTAGGGTTAACTTGACTTTTTATGGTTGGGTCATATTAGTAAATGTGGTGGCCCAATCAAAACTCTCAAGGTGTCCCTTTGGTGAGTTTCACATAATTTTTTACACAGTCTAAATTTATACTAACAGTATTTTTCTATGCTGTCAATATTCCTTTCTATACAATTTATGAGGTCTCATAACCTCCCATACTTATTTCATCTATCACATAATGCAATTTCAACATTATCTAATTTTATACAGTCTAAATTTATACTGACAGTATTTTTCTTATACTATCGGTATATTCTTTATGTTGTTACAGCATTCCTTATTTATGCATATCCTCCAAACAGTATTATTCCTATATTGTTTTAACTTAAACAATTTAATATCTGTATTGTTTAACCTTAAACAGTCAAATTCTTATACTGTATTACTTAAACAGTATTTCTTATTTATGCATATCCTCCAAACAATATTATTCCTATACTTTTTTAACTTAAACAGTTTTATTTCTGTACTACTTAACCTTAAACAGTCAAATTTCTACACTGTATTACTTTTACAATGTAATTTTTATACTATATAACTTTATTAATGTACATAAATTTTCACATTTTTATACAGTATTTTTCTTATACTGTATTTTTTTCTTAATATAATCCTTAAATTATTGTATTTTTAATGTAGTAAAAATACTCGGGTGTTACACATTTTATGTCTATTCCCGTTGAAACTTGTAAAAGCAAAACTTTTGATATTTAAATAATTTAAAAGTAAGAATTTTATAATTACTAAAGCAAAAAAATCAATCTATCAATCAATATAAATCAAATGTCAAATTTGTTATATGCTAAACTTAGTGATATTTGACATGAAAAATGGCATCGTATTGGAAAGTGTTTTTTTTCCACTCAAATTCTAAATTTATCATTGACGTATTAGTTTAACATTTCATTGGAGATGCTTTTACAGTTCAAATTCGTTTAGACTGAGACTTTTTTGTTCTACCTAAATTATGTAGATAAAAAAATTAATTACCATCACTAAGCCCTACCTAAAATTTATCGAATCAACGGCTAAAGGTAGATGTATGAACACAAATTAAATCTATTCCAATTTATCAATTTCACTTCAAATTAGCAGTCCTTATTTTGTAATTAGTAGAACATAGAGTAATAATGAGAGACACCACTTACCTCGTCTATAATTAGTAAAACATTTCATCAAGATCTAACGAACTATGTTGCTAGATGAGGATAAGCAAAAGAGGATTTAGTTCCACTAAAACTCTTGCATGTAATTATTTAAAACAATCTTAGTCCTATCATTCTAATCATTTTGATGAATGATACAAGTATACATGTAATTAAGAATTTTAAGACAATCTTAGTCCTATCATTATTTAAAATAATCTTACTCCTATCATTTTAATCATTTTGACGAATGATACAAGTATAAATGTAATATTATAATAACTCCTTTTTCAACCGTGTTCAACTTGCTGAGGCAATAAAACTAGAACTTGGAATATGTATAGGAACAAGGGATTAATTTAATTTTAGCAACAACATTAATACCGGATGCCATAGATGAATTGTCAAAACACTCCGAATGAAATGACAATTTTTTAAAACTAGTCATTTTTACATTTGGTTCGACAAACATTCATAAGAATAGGCATTCTGATGAAATTACTATTTCATCAAAATGATTAAATGACAATTCTAAAAGTAAACCAGTTGAATAACCATACTATTTTATAACTGACATTAATTAAAATTCCCTCACAGTATTCTAAGATTACTTTAATCATAATTCCGTCAATGACTAAATGAAAAGGATATTTATGTCAAAACTTTTACGATGTCATTTTATTCTAATGACTGACCAAATATAGTAATTGTAATTTCAATATTAATTCTGGTGTCTAACCAAACAAACAAATGTATTTAAATCATTCAATCCATTATTATTCTTATTTTAATTCCTTCATCAAACCAAATATTATCATGTTGTTAATTATATGTTAGATCAACAATGTCAAGTGCACACAAGCTTGAGTACCTCTCTATTGGAAAATAAAATTGAGCGTTCTACGTGTAGCTCTTGCTTTCAAATAATTATTTTACTATGAGTATTCTACTAGAAAATATGAAAGAATTTTTTCTAATCTATAAAAAACACTCCCGCTTTGTTTTGAGCCAATCAAACTCTTATAGTTTTATCTATTTTTTCATTTTGATGTGATTTTAACCGGATTTATCATGCACTATGTGAACAGACATCAGTTTTAAAAACTTTATCTGAATAACCGTATATTAAAGCACCCGAGTCTTTGCAAGAGAATTAATAATCTCAAACTTCCCATCTCATTACTATGAAGTAAAATATTGACATATAAACAATCAAAGCAATAGTTTAGCAGTGGAAAAAGTCTAAACAGCCGGCTAGGCAGAAATCCGGCCGCCTGAGAGTCCTTTCCATTCTATCCCATTTTTATTTCAGCCCACCCTTATGAGGAGGTTGGGCCACTACCACCTATGGCCTGAATAGGATACTTCTCAGTAGTCCCTTGGGTTCTATGTTCTATGTGAACGTACTATAGCCCCACCAAGGTAATGGGCCTTAAGAACTGCCAAAACGGCCTAATTGCCTCAGCCTTAAGATAACCCATTTACCACCTCATGGACCTATCAAACTAGACTACAAACAAGGTCAGACCCAAGAATATTCTAGATCCTACTTGAAGCAAAAAGACGTTTTAAAAACATGTTTGACATTAGTTGGTCCTATTCAATTTTTTAATTAAAAACAGTGTAAAGCTCTTATATGCTACAGTAAAAGTAAAAAAGTTGTTACAGTATAAAATTCTCACATGCTATAGCGTTTGCAATTTTAATCAATGATTCACACCATTATGCCAAACACCTTAAATATCTTGGCTGCATGAAAAAGTGACGTAACAAAACCTCAAACAAACTGACCCTCCTTGATGTAGATAGCCTAAACTTGATCAGTAGATTTCCTAGCTTGTACCTTAAGCTCATAACATATTGTTGTGATTCGATTAAGACACAACACCTTCATTTCACACTGAAATCGACCGTATCCTTTACATGATACATGATATATAGCTTACTTTGTTGGGTTAGTTTGTTATCTATGGTATTGTCATGGGCAAACGGTGAAAGCCATTTGACGAATTATGGTAGCCAAAATGCAAAGAATCCAATACCATTTACTTGTTAGGTAGCTTCTTTCTTTATTTTTTTTTAAATGACCAGTATCTCATATGCTACCCTAAAAAAAACAATATATACCACCTCACTATGCAATGGTTACCGGTTAGTTTACACGTTAACCAAAAAAAAAAAAAAAGATTGGTACATCATATATTATTTTCCTTGACTCTGGTTTCTTGTCCTCTCACTATAAATATATCATCGGTTGCTTTGCAGCCACAACATCCAGACAAATGTGACCTTTTTAGGCCCTTCAAACTTCACTTTTCATGAGCATGGAAATATGTCATTACATAATTTACACATTTAAGGCAACTTTCCCAACAATAAGTAGTGTTTGGATGATTTTGTTCTTCTTGCCAAATAAAAAACAAAAAAAGAAAAATGTGATATTATATATATAGTACCTTTTGTAAAACTATATAATACTCCAGCTGGTCTATTAATCAAGAAAAATGTAAAGGGAAGCTAGTTACAACAACATTCTTCCTTTTGGATTACAAATTTTTTGTTCTTTTCTATGTAAATATGTGTGTGTGTGTGTGTGCATTATATGTGTGCGCTGTTATTCCTTGCTATATTAACGAACTTGCACGTCCCATTTACATGCATGTAACCTACTTGGCAAGAACAATATTATTGAAAAAGCCAATACTTATTGAGCAGCTTTTTGGATTAGAAAATTTCAAATGGACCGTTGTTCGGAAAGAGACGCTAAAGTAGAAGTTTGAAACGCAAAGGGCATCAAATTAAAGTTTCACCAGTTTTCTACTTTCTTCATGCTTGACGGAACAATCTAGCTGCTGTCTAATTATTTCGTGTCAAAGGGGCCAATCAATACACCCATATAGCTATATCAATACATGACGTATTTTAACTGCAAGTTTCTCTCATGTTGAGGGGGAAAAAAAGGAACTCTGAATATATTGCATTGTATATATCTATTACATGTCCATATGCTCCCTTGTTTCTTTAATTTTTCTCACATAATAAAACTGCTCAACTAGTTTGTCTACATTCTATTGTACATATACACACACATATATGCAGTGGCGAAGTCAGAAAATTTCTTTCATCGGATACTAAAAAAATATTAGAGATAGTATTTCATTAACATGAAACATGGTTATACCTTTTAATTATTGCATTTTTCTTGTAAAACGATAGAATACAACATATTTCAAATTTTTAATGAGGACACAATTACATTCTTTCTTAAGTGGTATAACTAACACTTTTTAAAAAAATTATAGTCAAAATAAAAAATCTCGAAAGTTTTTAGGTACGAGCGGGTGTCTAACTCGACAAAGTGTTGCTAGGCCACAGTATATATGTATCTATATGTGTGTGCATATATACGAAGTCTACTACTTAACTAACCAACGCAGACCAAATCAGATCTGATGTAACCAAAAATACCAACCGTGTAGCATATACAGGCGTGTTAGATCAATTCCCATTGAGCAGTTTATATAGGTTAGTTGGCCACCATCATCAGGGCCTTAAATATGTTTTTTTTTCACCCATCAATGACTTTGTGGGAAAACTCTTAGCGAATAAAAAACATTTAATGACAGAGATGTGGAAGTAGATAAGTGCAAGTGTAAACGGTGACCTACGCGTCACGCATAAAAAAAAAAATGCTGCCTGTATTTGCACCAACATTAACAACACGCAAGTCTAATGGACCCCAATTAAAGTTTGATCAATTCAATATACATATATTTACGTACAAAAGTGCAAAAAGCTTAGTCGACGTTGACATTTTTTTTTTTTTTTTTGCATTTTGACAAAGAATATATTCTTGACCTAGTGCCGTATGAATAAAGAAGTCTCGAGTAAAGTAGAAAAAAAAAAGCCACCCTAGTACTTGGTGTCAAATTTCTTGAGTGATAATTAGTACTTAATAATGCTAATATCAAATATAGTTCATGAATTAATTTGAATGTCTTGTAATACTTACTTTGATGATGTATAATGACTTTTTTCTTTGTAAAAACATAGAGACTAGTTTGGTCTTATGATTTTATCATTTTATAAATTATTTGTCTGTTTGACAAGGGTGATTTTAACCATTATTTTAATTATGAATAATATAAAACTCTCACATATAAAGATAAAAAAAATTACTATAATATAAAATTTTTATATATTACAATATAAATAATTTTAATTAATAATTTTAACCACTATATTAAACAATCTATTCGGCACGATTATACGGGAGTATGGAGCTTTTGTGTACATTATTGGCTTCGGTGGTACTTCCAGAGCCCAACGTCAAACTTGGAACCAATTTGGCCGGTTGTAACTTTTAAAAGCGACAAATGACACGAAAACTAGTACGTGATATTCTATAATTACGTCATGCAATAGGTAGAGTTTAGCTGAGAAGGGCTTGATAATGTTGGGCAGGAAAGACTTTTTGCACAATTTCAAAATATTATTAAACAATGTCTGCGACCTGGACTTTTTTCAACCTTGAAGCCACAAGCATGAGTTTAAATCTAAAGAAACTTTGAAACGTGGTGCATTAGTATATGATATATTAATATAAATATGTATATATATATTGATAAAGTCTTAAATGGACATTTAGATATGTTAAATACTTGTAACATTTTTGTTTGTTATTATAACATCATTTGTATGTTCATGAAATACTTATTTTGTTGAAATATAACCTTCAATGTTACAAGTGTTGAACGACATTAATTATTGATCAGTATCAAATTGAAAGTTACCTATAATTGCAAAATAAAAAATATTAGAAGTGTTAGATGGAAGACATTATATATATATATATATCCCTTATTGATGCCAGTTAAGAGTGCACGTAATGACCCTAATATATTAGATTCGGCTTTGGTTTGGTATTAGGCGATCTAAATTTCGTTAAAATTCCAGCCAGCTGCTAATTTTGTTCGACCTTCCAAACGGAAAGGAAAGGAAAAAAATATTAGTTGAAAAATACGAATCCCCTTTCTTGTTGGTAACTCGTAGAAGAAAATAAAAGAATATACGAATCTCAAAATAACACATCCTATTTGGGAGTGGTGGGAACCATTGGTTCCTACCACAAAATCAGTTATAAACAGTAAAAAGCTCTCACATACTACAGTACCAATAAAAAAAATTGCTACAGTGTAAAACTCTCACATGCTATAGAAAAAGTGGTTCTCACCACTGGTTCCCACCATTTTTTCAAACACCCACATAGTTGTCATCTTGAATGATTGAATCCATACCACTTGGATAAGTTGCGGCCCCCTACTTTTAAAATACCAATTTATCTAGCTCCTTTCCAAATTAAAAAAAAATAATTATTATGTGGGTCACAGAGAAATGACTACATACGTTAGGATTTTATTTATAAGTTTGGAACATATGAGCAAAATTTAGTTGATTTCCATTAGCACTGTTAGGGTTGAGTGGTAGTGTTTTCATTTGCTTTGAAGAGCAGTTTAAAACTATAAATTGGGGTTCAAACTGTTTTTTGTGACAATTTTTTTTCTCTTAAAATTTGAACCAAAAAGTAGTTTGGATCACAATTTGTTGTTCAAATTACAGTTGGCTAATTAAGATCCGTTCTTTTATTTATTTATCTTATTAGATATCCTCTAATATTATTTTGACAACTCAATTGAATTACTTAAATTTTTAATAATAAAGTAAAGTAGTATTTTTATGGTATGGCCAAATTATTAAATTTAATTGATGTAGCAAAATAATATCAAGGGACAATAAATGTGGCAGGAAATTTGAGACAATATACCTAGAGTTGTGTCCTATTAAATTAAAGAAATGTATAACATCAATAACTTCATCTTTTTTTAACCAACACCTGGTTGCCACTGCAACCGGGTGTTGGTTTTCATATTTTTATGATTGATTGCTTTGGGTTTTTTTTTGTTTTGGAATTAATTGCTTTGGTTTTGCACAAAGCACCTATCTAATTGCTTCCAAACTTAATGAATTTGGTCCAAAGTCCTTAACAACTAACCATTCCTCTAGTTGGCACTTGGCATACAACTTGTTCGTTTTTCTTTCCCCTTCCTTTTCAATTTTTTTGGGAAACCACTCCAACATTTTCAAATATTTCATCTAAATTAAGATAAAGAAAAATGTAAATCAAATTAGAAGAAAATTCCAAGAATAAAAACGGCTTCACTCTTATCCCAAGGTGGGCATGTTCCCCTTTGCTCAGTCCAATTAGAAGCGTTGTACGAAGGACCGATTAATTAACAAGTTAATTGCCTCCTCATTGCTTACAAAGGTTGGATTTGATTAGTTAGTAAAAAACAAAATTACCCACTTGTAAAAACAAGTCGCCATGTCATTAGAAAGATTTAAAAACTATCAACAACAATAATTTACTATTTATTAAAACAAATCACTAATTAAAGAAACCATTACCGCATTCCAGTCACCGTCTCATATTATAAAATCAGACCAGAACAAGTTAAAATGCATATTAATTAAATAGTTATTTTTTTTATTGTTTGGTACTCTAGCACGGTAGCTAGTATTTATCTGATAATGAAACTAAATCTTATCGCCTATAATAATATATCAAGAACATTAAATCACTACTTTGTGTGAACAATCTACTTGATTACTTTGTAAATAGCTCCTACGCGGTACAGCCACGCTTTGTAAGAACTAGAAAGCACAAAACAAAGGTTTTTTTTTTTAAGGGGAAAGTTTTTATTTTTTTCCTTTCTTTGTGATCAACAATAATAAAAAGGAATATTTTTATAAATCTTTTCTGACTTAGTACTCTACTTTAATTTACCTCCTAATCTTTTAAAACCTACAAAAACATTCATCGAACTATAAAAACCCAACCAGATTGTTCATTCCGTCTAATTCTGTCTATTTTTTTAACGGAATTGTTGACGTGGTATGTGATTTAATATTAATAAATATATTAAAATTCTAATTAAATATATAAAATTAATTAAATATTAAAAAATAATTTTATCTCTCTTTCTGATCTCTCTCCCTTTCTCAATCTACCGTAACCGGCACCCCACCCCGTCAAGCACCACCCCCACCAGCCCACTCTCGCCCGCCATAGCCCACGCCCACCCGTCGCCCCACCTCTTAAGCCCTCTCTCTCTCTACTGTCAAACCCAAGAACCTTCAGAGCGCAAAAAAAAAAAAAACCACGAGGTCGACCACCCCGTCACCCACCCAGACCACCCGTCGTCGACCTGCCGTCGTTCGCCCACCCCGGTATCCGCCTCATCGTTTCATGCCATCCCCCGTCGCACCCCGCTGCCCCCTCCAGCCACCATGCCCGTCGCCCAACCCAGCCTATCGCCAGCCCCCACCTTTTCACCAGCTCACCCCTGTCGCCACCCGCCACCGTTTGTCCACTCCCCAGTCGCTCCACTCCACCCCGATCAAGAGAGAGAACAAATATAGAAAGAAAAGATAAAAAGAGAAGAGGGAGAGATAGATCGAGAGACCAAAGAGAGAGAAAAGGCGCTAGAGAGAAAAAGAAAAATTGAAATAAAATGAAGTGTTTTATTTTTTTTTAATATTTAATTAATGTTATATATTTAATTAGAATTTTAATATATTTGTTTATATTTAATCATATATCACGTAAGCAATTTCGTAGACATAAACGGAAGAGATAGACTAATTGATTTTTTATAGGTTAAGTGTGTTTTTGACGGTTTTAAAACATCAAGAGGTAAAGAAAACTAGGACACGTAAATCAACAGGATTTACCAAAATGATCTTAATAAAAAACAACAAAAAGGGAAAGCCATGGACCAACCTGGCTAGTAAAAATATATTAAATAAATAAAGAAATAAATTATTTAAAATTTAAGTTTTTTTGGAAAATAAATTAAGTTCCAAAATTCTTCATATAAAAATAAGATTCATCGCGGATTTTCCTAACCTCTTCCTCGAAAACAGCATACTTAAAAAAATTCTCCATTAATAATAACACCAGTCACACAGCCTTCGCTTCTCAAGTCTCCACTTTGATTTCTCAATTAAATTCTCTTTTATCCCAAAATCTTTTATTTTTTTCCCAATTTAATTCATCTCTTTCGGCCATGTTTTCCTCTCCAAAAAGGAAAAAAGAAGACCTCAAATTCTTTAATAGAATCACAGTAGAGATTGTATAGAGATTGCAGAGATTACTGACCCACACAAACCAAAAAGAAAAAAGAAATGATTTTTCTTTCTTATCTGATTCTTCTCTTGCTTGTGATCGTCGCGGCTTTGGTTCTGGTTCGTGTTCTTCTGTACAAAACAGGGTTGGTTTACCTCGTGAAGAAATGGTGGACAGCTTTTGAGGACTGTTTCCATGTCTACCAAGCGTTTAAAGTCCCTGAATTCAACGACGCCATGCAAGAGAACCAGCTCTATCGCAGAGTCGGCGATTACCTCAATTCCTTGGCCTCAATCGAGGACTCCGATTTCACCAACCTAATCACCGGCAAGAAGCCCAACGAGATCGTCCTCAAGCTCGACCGCAACCAGAGAGTGGAAGATTTCTTCCTCGGAGCGAAATTGGTTTGGGTTAACGAGGAGAGAGGAGAGAGAAACGCGTGTAGAAGCTTCGTCTTGAAGATTCGTAAGGCCGACAAGCGGAGAATTCTGCGGCCGTATCTCCAGCACATTCACGCCGTCGCTGATGAGGTTGAGCAGAGGAAAAGGGATTTGAAGCTTTACATGAACGTCGGAGGAGAAAATAATTGTAATCACCACGATCGTGATCAGGTATGGATCGAACGGTGGAGGTCGGTCCCGTTTTCGCATCCGTCGACGTTCGAGACGATCGCCATGGAAGCGGATCTCAAAGCGAAGGTGAAATCGGACCTCGAGAATTTCGTCAAGGCCAAACAGTATTACCACAGGTTAGGCCGCGTTTGGAAACGGAGTTATCTATTGTACGGACCTTCCGGGACGGGAAAGACGAGCTTCGTCGCCGCCATGGCGAATTTCCTCGGCTACGACGTCTACGATCTCGACCTCTCGAAAGTCGCCGACGACTCCGATCTGAAAATGCTGCTTTTGCAGACGACGAACCGGTCGGTGATCGTGATCGAGGATCTTGACCGGTTCTTGATCGAGAAATCGACGGCTGTGAGCTCATCGGGCGTGTTGAATTTCATGGACGGCCTGCTTAACTCGTGTTGCGCGGAGGAGAGGATCATGGTGTTCACGACCAACCGAAAAGACAATATTGACCCCACGATTCTCCGGCCGGGTCGGATCGATGTTCATATCCATTTCCCTTTGTGTGACTTTGTTGCGTTTAAGAATCTGGCCAATAGCTATTTGGGTGTAAAGGAGCACAAACTTTTTCCCCAAGTGGAGGAGATTTTCCAAAGCGGGTCAAGTTTGAGCCCTGCCGAGATTGGGGAGCTCATGATCGCAAACCGTAAATCACCCAGTCGGGCCATCAAGTCTGTCGTTACCGCATTGCAAACAGACGGGGACGGGAGGGGCGGGGGGCAGATTGGACCGAGGTTGTGCGATAACGGGCCAAGGAGCTTCACGGAGGAGCCGGGTTTACCGGGCGGGGCATTTGTGGATGGGGTCCATCCGGTCAAGGATTTACGAAAGTTGTATGGGTTTTTGCGGGCGAAGAGCAACAGAAAAACTCAGTTTGATGCGGGTTTGGGTCAAAAGAGTGGCTGATCCGATTTGACTTTCCAATTTGTTAGTACAATATCAAATTGCCGTTTGGGGACCAAAGAATTAATGCTAGAATTCCCACAGCAATAGGGTAGTGTATATGGGGCTTGATTAAGACACCAAAGTTCAATACAACTAAATGTTGCGGATTTGTGGCTTAAATCAAAAGTTTTTTTGTTAATGAACAAATTTAGATTGTGATAGTGTCATTCTTGTTATCTATTTTGGTGGTTTTTAGTTTTAGGAATGCCTTTAGTTTGTCAGCATTTGGCTTCGTAACTCAGAAGATTAGCAAAAGAGCAATAGATAAGGTGAGCATCCACATGGGTATTATTCTTTTATTCCATTTCATTTGTCTTTGGCTTTTAAATTGCATTGTTATTATCATTTAGAGTTTTCTTTTTCTTTTTTTCCTTCAATGAGCAATGGATGACAGCAATAAAATAAGAAAGGTTTTGGAGGGTATTACAATTGGTGAGGTAAGATGATAGCAATTACAGACCATAGATTGTACACAAAGAAGTCTTCGACAACAGAAAAATAAAAATAAAAGAAAAAACAAAAAATAATAATAAAATATTTAATAAACCCATTAAAAATAAAAAAAGTAGTTTAAAAATTAAAATAGAAGCTTTATATTATAGCAATTTTTTTACTTTATACTTAAATATGTGAGATTTTATCTTGTCATTGACAGAGAGTAAAAAAAGGTGAAAAATCACATGACTCAAGTACACATAATAGAAACTGAAAGACTGAAAAAAATAGCTCTCTTGGCATTTTGCCTATAATAGAATCGCATGTGAGTTGTGGCCAAAATCCAGAACTTGGTTTTGGTTCTATGTTATTATTAAGAGCAATGATATTCCCTTTTCTCCATTGCTGATTCAAAAGGCTGTTCTGGTTTTTCCTGCTCTCATCATTGGCGATGACGATGTATTTTTGGACCTTTCTGTCTTCCTCATATGAATTTTAGGCGGAAGAACAAAACAGAGTCAAAAGGCCAAAGGGCAAAGGACATGTAATTCACGAGTCAAGGCCGATTATTGCACAGCCACTGCATAAAGACGCTTTTGCTGTTACCGGGGATTCTCAGTTTGTCATTAACCATTTCATTTAACAAAATTTTCTCAAAAAAAAGAAGAAAGAAATTTTTTATAAATACAGTCTTTTAATATTCATTTTTTATAAATTCAAAATATATTTATCTGATATAATTTAATATGTAATATAAAAAATAATATGTAGTATAAATAAACACAATTTTTAAAACTATGGCATAACATGTAATTTTCTTTAAAAAAAAGAGCTTCACACATATGCTACATTTTGAGACCTTAGATTGAAATTTATCCCGGGGAAAAAACTTTTTGAAAATATGCCACCATGCAACATTAGTTTGCTTAATGTGCTACCCAAATTGCCCCTTCCCTTGAGACAAATTACCCCCTTAAACCTTGGTATCTCCTCAGACACCCAACGAGATCAAGTAGGGAGAGATATTTGCTTTTCCCCAAAGACTAGTTCACTTCTAGAAGAGAGATATCTGCCTCCGTTTGAAAGAACATTTGGAAACTTAAACTTACGTTTGGTCTATCATAAGTTACAATTAATGTTAAGCCCAATCAATTGAAACTGATAGTTTTAGTTTCAATTAACATTTTTAGTTCAAACTATATTTTTGATTAAAACGTATTAAGCATTAGTTTAAACTAATAAATTATGATTAAAATTTATATTTTTTTGTTCAAGTTTCAAACAATGATTTCAATTAATTTTGATTCAAACTAACTTTTTTTATATACTTGCCAAACAATAGTTACAACAACAAATTACGTTTCAACTCATATTATCGGTTCTAACCAATAGTTCTAACTATCTTCAAAAGGAAGGCAAAGGGCATTAAGAAACTTAAGGGTAAAATCGTCTTCACAAGACTAAATCATTCCCATGCGTGGCTAAAATGCAAGAGTTTATAGGGTAAGGGCAACTGTCGATCCAAGCAGTCCCAAGTTGGGCACCGCGCGTAAAACCCTCAATAAAATGGGACCCGCTTGGTTTATGGCCTCTTTCATTATGGAGTTTGTGTTGGCCCAAATGATGTTGGGAAAGACATTAGGAAGCAAGAGGCAAACAACCTTCTCAACTTGAACAATTTCATAATGATAATTAATAAATTGAATGAGACAACTAGGATGGCTAAAAATTTTTCAGCAAAAATAAAAGGACTCTAATTCTTAGCTATCTAGAATAATAATATGAAACAAAAGATAGACAATAACACAAAATTTTTTGTAGCTTATTTTTATATGAGAACTAGATTCATTTTTTGCGCAAAATATGTAATATGAAAAAAAAAATCACGTTGTACATGTCTCTCAATGTTTTTCATTTTTATTTTTTTTTATTTGCCTGCTAAATCACGTTGTTCATGTCTCTCAGTGTTTTTCATTTTTTTTTTTTTTTTATTTGCGTGCTAACTCTACATCCCATTTTACACAAACTGATGGCCAAAACTATTCACGCAGACATAGCCACCACTATCATTATCATTTTTTTGTTGTGACACCAAAAAGTATTATTATCCCATTATGCTTTTGAGTTACGATAAGGCCCCATACCCTTTTTCAAAGGCCCGCCGCTCATCATGACCTTTTCCTTTCATGAAATTATTGTTTGATCTCTTCTTCTAATGTATTTGTAGCTAACACCCTCATGATTCAATTGTTTTTGAAACTGAGATTCAGAGTATTAGTTCTTCCATCTGTTCTCTCTCAGTCTTTTCAACTGTTTAATTTGTGATACCTTAAACGGTGTACAAGTAACTACATTAGTACTCGTCATCTAGCCTCTAACATCAAGCATTTAAAAAAGTATCTCAAATTCTTTCAATGACGTGTTTGATGTATTAGATATCATTTGGACACTAGAATTAGATAAATAATCCGAGTTTCATCGAACATGTTAAAATAGTGCAATTGTAGCAAAGACATTAATTTCGTACAGCAGAGAAAAGTGCAATTGTGAATAAAAGGTATGTTCTCAGTCAGTCCAGCTGGCCATGTTATCATCAATTAAGTGTTTCAAGTTCTGCATAAAAAAAAATGGACATGGACCAATGTGCATAGCTAGAATCAAGAAGCGACCTTTTTCTGCCACCCTGTATACTTTCCACATAGCCACTTTTTGACATTTGGAAAGACTCCTGTAGGAGATTCATATATTCATGTACCTTGATATTGTATTATATGCTTGTTTTGGAAACATCATAACTATGAAGTATTTCTGTGGGAAGCTTCAATACACTATAGTGTAGTTGAGATAAAACGAATTTTAGTGCCAAGATATTGTTCAATTTACACACGAGACATGTTTTAAGTGCAAAATTGTTTTTTTTTTTTTAATTTTTTTGCTTGTATAAAGTTGGGTTTGAGCCCGGAATTTAATGCTTCATTGTAAAGGGGTTTCTAATTCCTAGTAAGTTGGTTTTTTGTTCGCTTGAATAAAGTAGGGTTTGAGCCCTTTAATGCGTCCTTAGAAAAGGGGTTCTACTTTCTAATTGTACTGTCCTTTTGCAAGTGGTTTTGGCCATTGATGTAGTTGTCTTGTAGCATTTTGCAGCAATAATGTGTGAAAGTACACACTGCCCATGGAAAATAGGGTATAAAAAATATTTTATTTAAAGCATTATTTGCACGTCGTCGATTGAGATTGCCTTGAAAATATCAACGCAAACCGTGTTTTCAAGATACAACAAGCATTTTGTCCTTCGGCACTAACCAATAATTAAACATAAAAAGCAATGAGCATTGTATCTTCTTGCGTATGTGAGAGAACATGAGTTGTCAAGCGACATTAAAAGGTCTTGGGGCCCACTAGAATTAATAAATACGACATGTCAGGATAGTAGTCGAGGAAGTCTTCGGTTGGCTTGCGGCGATTCCGACATGGCTGGAGGGCTTATTGATCTGTAGAAGACGACACATGCAGGACCTTCAACTTGTTTGCGGAGCCGGTTAGGCTAAAAATGATCGAGAGAGAAGCAACTCCTAAAGCCTCCTTTGTTGTCAAACCACCATGAAGTAATCTTCAAGACTCAAGAGAACTTTAGAAAAATGAAACAGTGAGTTCTACAGGTGGTGGGAGGAGTAATAAATTAGTTAACGGAGATGAGAATCAATCATAACCTTTGATATTAGTTAGTTTTAATTAATATCAATGTAAAACTCTCACATGTTAAAATATAAAAAAAAAGTTATTTTAAGATAAAACTCTTATATATTACATTATTTATAGTTTTAATCAATAATTTTAACTATCATATTAAATATCTTATTCACTCTATATTAAATATCTTATTCACTCTATAGACGAGAAAAACGGATTCAGGACTGTCACCGAGATATCTCTAGAACTTAGGAGTCTGTCAAGGACAAATATAGGTTGACTCTTGGGACAAACCTCGAGTGAAGTTTCTAAAGTTAGGGCCTTGGTCTTTTGGAGCTTTTGGGATGTTAAAGGTTAAACAATTGATACTTGAACTCCAAAAGTAAGAAAATCGTTTTTTGGGCTATTTTGGTTACCAAAGGCGAAAAATTGGCCTTTAGGTCATTTTAGTGGCCAAGGACAAGAACGTGCTTTTGCAAAATAGTCTTCAGATGCCCAATAAAGAAAGGATGGATTTTTCTAGGCTCGGTCGTTCATCTTATTAGTAAGCTGTCAAGGAGGACCAAAAACTGACCCTAGATCAAGGATAAATAGACCCATTTAATCATTCATGTCCCACTAAAAAAATAACGGCCCATGGATATTTCTAAAGCGTCATTTGAGTTCACGAACGAAACTCGTTCACGTCACGGGATAAACCGATGAAAACTCACATTTGACTGACCTGTTATCAAGATGTTGGGATAAAACTTGGAATCTCTAATACTACTGTGAAAAAAATGAACAAGCCTTTTTTTGGGTTGAAAACATGCCAGATTGTTGTTGGCTTACGAATTCTCATTTTATTACTGCAGATGCATAGTTGGTGTATATAATAACTAAACAAGCCAAAAGTCGTATGACCTAATGTGTTTGATCTATAGAGCCTATGCATACTGATTGTTGATTGACTGGCTTTTTTCCACACTTGAGAAAATTATGTCACAAAGGGATGGTGCTGAAAAAAAAGGATGGAAATTAAGTGTTTGGTAGGGTGGTAAGGACAAGTGGTTAGAACCACTTTTAATATAGTATGTGAGAGCTTTATACTATAGTTTTTTTTTTGTGTAGCATGTGAGACTTTATACTGTTCATAACTAAATTTATGGTTCTTATCACTATGCCAGTAGGGGAAAAGAGGATGTGCTTGCAGCGTTGACCTATAGCTTGATTCTAGATATGGGTGATGATTCATAATTAAGGACTTCAAGGCATTCAATAGCGGCGAAGGGGTACCGCTTCAGATCAAGTCTAGTTATTCATGGGCGAACCTTTGTTAAGAAAGCTCCAAGTGTTCACGGACAAGGGTCACCACTGTAGACGTGTGAAAGCTACCATTGTTAAACACGGAGAGATGTTGCCTAAAAGTGAAATTGCGTGCAAGAAAGATAAAATGAAAAGGGGAAAAAAAAAAATTCTTCCCAAGGCTCTAAAATGTCAAAGGCATAAAAAGCCAAACAAAGTAATAAAAAAATCAAAGGGATAGAAAAAGGTGAGATTAGGGCATAATGAAAAATATAATTATAAATAAAGAAATGGAGAGAAGATAATTTCAAGATGGGGCAAATTAGTGAGTAAAAGTGCATCTGTGTACACAGTGAGGAAAACGTAACCCAACTGGACATTTTACACACGCTTTGGAGGATCTCTTTTAACAAGACTCATTCATAATGAGATGACCATGATTGTCTACCACATACACACATTTGAAGAAGTTAAGTTGAAAAGTACTTGGTTGAAATAGGCTTGTAGGAAAGGAGGATATCTTGCCTGTTGGCACACTCAGAATCATTAGGAAAACCTCATAGATTATGTTCAAATTGCTTTAAGTGATTTTCTTTATTTGTGTTGTTCTTTTTCGTTTTTGTGCGTGTTGCTTCTGTGCCTACAAGATCACCTTCCTAATCTGTACAGACATGTTGGTCTACATTGTTGTTAAAACAGGATGAGCACTAACCTTATTTCAGGAAAGTTTCTTTATATTGCTCATAATGATGTGACGTCTCTCCTAGATACGGTTGTGCTTACAGGCGTCCCAAAAATAAGGGATTTTTATCTGAATTTTTCAAAAATTCAAAGTTTCAGAAAAAAAAAAAAAAAAGAGAGAAAGAAAGTTTCTCATCCCTATCGAGTAACTTCCCAAATGCAACTTGCTGCCTCTCCTATAAATCACTCGCCATGGACGCCAGCCAAATAGGACCAAAACTGTCAGAACACGGCCTGTCAGACGCTCCTGTCATCACCCTCGTTGAATCCTCTCACAAGCGACACCGCTTGTCCAAGAAGAAGACGAGTCCATCCATCATCCTGGAAGAAAAGATGATGTTGCTCTCTCTCAGGTGAAGAAGTCGAAGCCCTCCAATTCGCCTAAATCCATTATCTCTCCTCTGAACAAGCAAAAGACAAAGGGAAGAAACTAGTAGTTGAGACTGATGAAGGAGAAGGTGTGAAAGTTAACTGGGTTAAAAAGATTGACCTTAAGAATCTCATGGTTCAGTGTGCAACATTCAAGCCCTACAACTTTCATTTTATTTCCAAGGAAAGTGAAAAGTAGTGTAAGAAATTGTCCACTCGACCTTTTGTGACACCCTCATCACTGTTGGAGATTTTGAAGAGTTCTAATCGGAGAAAACCGTGGAGGAGCACGACTGGCTCCAGGCCATACAACCTACGAAGCTTGGTGTCTGAATTCTTCAGCAACATGAAAGATGAAGTGGTGAATCCTCGAAATGTGTTCCAAGTTCCAACATATGGTTTATTTTAGAGTTATGCTTATGGACTTCTCTTCTGAATGCATTAACATGCTTCTTAGTGTCCCTCTTGAGTCTGAGTTTGAACATTTAGATGAGGAAATTTTTGAGGATATAGTTGCTTTTGAGTTGTACGGTTATAAGACCGAATGACTCGAGGGACAAACTCTTATAACTTCTTTGTTGACCCCAAAATATAAATTGCTTTTCAAGATAACTGTTCGCCACTGGGATCATGCAAAGCATGAGTCCTCTATGTCTTGGGATAAGGCCCAGTTTATGTATGCTGTAGGGACAGGTCTGAATATCAATATGAGGGAATGGATCAATTGAAGGATGGTGGCTAAAGAAACACATCAAGATGCTTCTAAAAAGACCCTGCCTTATCCTTGCCTCATCACTACTCTTGTTACTGATCAGAAGATTTCTCTTCACCCCATCGAGAGCACAATCCTGCTGGATGCGCCTCTCAATCGTTGGACCTGCAAGAAGCCAAAAAGATGAAGCCATAGGTTCAGAGGGAGTAACTGTCTGAATAACCTGAAGTTTCAAGTCTTTAAAAGAACAACTTTTCTAGGAAGTTGTCGCGTATAGAGGAAGATGTGAAGATCATTAAATGGACCCTGCTGGATTATAATGAGACCATACTCTATTCAAAGAGGAAATGGCTACCATTTTGGGGAAGATTTGCAAGGACATTGAATCCGTCCTCAAGGCCATGACTAATAGGAAAGTCTCTCTGTTTCCCACTCCTGTCCTTACTGGTAAGAAACCTTCCCTCTCCTCATTTTGTTCATTTCAAGAAACAAGAAAAGAGGAAAAAACACTACTAACTTTGCTCATGCCGAAGAAGAAGAAGAAGGAAGTGAAGAAAAAGAGAAAAAAAAGGTCGACAATAAGGTTGAAGAAGAGGACAATGATAAGGAGATAGAGAAGGAGCCCTCTAATGCAGAGAAAGACCAGGAGGAGCCTACTGTGTAGAGACAGAAAAAGCAAGTTACTGGGAACACAACCAATGTGGAGGAGGAATCTGAACATTCTGATGAGAGACCTGCAGCAAAGGCCCCTGTGCCAAAGCCTCCATATGTTCCCTCACATGTGCAAATTGCTGAGAAAGTCACAACTAAAGCCTTGGGTTCAAGGGAAAAGACTACTACAGAGAAGGATACACCATTCGGTTGTTCCAACAGGACTAAATAACTCGTTTGTTTGGTCCCAAATATCTAGACAATTAAGCATACTTGGTCATTTGTTATAAGTCGTTTAAAATTTGTTGTCCAAGTTGTCTTGGTCTTTATTATTTTTTGGATCTGGATTATTATTTGTTATTTGCTTTAGTGTTTTGGCTCTCCTTGTATTAAAAATGGGGAGAAAGACGGTATTTTTATTTTGTTTTAACATGTTGATGTCTTCCAGGCAAACTCATAATATAAATAAAGCACATGTGTTTTGTATTTCTAAGTTTATTATGCTAACATGTGTTTTGATAGGTGCAGTTTGTGTTTTAATAGTAAGGATGCCAAAGGAGATTGTTAAGAATTTTATTCCGATGTGTTTTTGTTGGCATCTTATTATCAATTTTTAATATGAATTATTTTTGCTATTTTTGTGAGTATGATTTTTTAAATTTATTATGATTTTTTAAATTTATCATATATTATTTTGTGTTTAATTAGTTTTTGGAAAGTCAACTTTTGAATGGCAGATTCAGATTCTATGTGGAAATTTTGGAATTAATGGGATTGCCCAATTGGAGATTTTTGACAACTTTCCTTAAATATGCAGGCCAATGATTCTGTCCTGTTTAGACAATTTAGTTTATTTATTGTAAGTTCAGTTTCCTACTTTGTCATGCTGACAATCTGATCCATGTAAACGCACTGAAACAGATATGGAAAGTTTATATTCCATGATCAGGTTTGTCATAAGGGTGTTTAAGGTAAAATCAATCAACAAATTTGGGTGACTTATTTTTGCAAACTTGTGATCCTATACGCTGAATTGAATATTGCTTATTCCGAAGTTTTCTCAAATTTTTCTCTTAAGTAAAAGTAAATCTTTTCATATAGGAAACTCTCTCATGTTGACTCATTTAATTTTAAAATCAATTGGTTTAAATATGAGCCACTTTTGGGGAAAGCATTATGCTCCTTATTTTCAAATTACCTTGATTAAAATAAATGAAACTCGTTTGGCTGCAGATTGTGTGATGACTTGCCTTATTTATCTCATCTGTCACAACAAGACTGCGCATCCGTGAAGACAAATATAGTAAACTACAGGAATCAAAGACAAATCCAAAGAATTGAACGAGGATGCATATCCAAATTAATGGCAGCAGATTTTAAGCCATTTCTAAGTAGGTAGGATGTGAAGAACCTGTACTATTAAAACCCTTTAGGCTTAAGGAATTTCTGGAAGACACTAGTGTGAATTTTCTTTGTATTAAGAGTGTTTTCATTGTAAGCTTAAGTACGAAAGAAAACAAGAGTGTTTTTGGGCTTAACCATTATCTCTCAAACCTTATAAAAAATAATTTAGGTAGATTGTCCACTTGGAATAAATCAAGAGAACCAAAGGCGAGTGGTTATTCTTAGAGTAGGTTAATTAGATCCAAGGCAAGCCACACAAGCTGAAGCTTGTAAAAAGCAGGAGGTTTCGTGATTTTAGGTTTAGTGAAGAGTTTAGTCATTCTTATAATTCTGATACCTTGTAATTATAAGTCGAAGATATAAGGATTCTGTCTTTCGAGCTAATGTACTTAAGCACCCGTGGTTTTTCCTAAGTTGAGTTTTTGATTACGTTAAATAATTACATCCGGTGTTCACTTATTTACATTTACGTTTGTGATTATTTTTGTTTATTAACGTTGTTATAGATTATTTTTTCAAAACAATTTGATTCTATTATAATTGGTTTATTCATTTAGACAGGTTAAACATGTTTATCTATTAGAACTTACAAGATCTGGGATTGAGTATCATTAGAGAGGTAAGTATTTCACTTGATATGTATATCATATCAAAGTCGAAAAAACTTAGAGAAAGGGAATGATTAAACAAGATGTCCTCTATTTACTATCACTAGAGCGTCTGATAAGTAAAAGACTTGTCTTTAATAGCTTACAAACACATTTTTAGAATCAGTTTGCTTTAGGCTCTATTTGGATTGGCCTAAAATAAGTTGCTTTTAGCTTATTTATCAAAATTTACTTTTGAATGTATTTGAGTAGACAAGTTAATTAAACTTTTGGCCTTTATAAACACTCTTGGAACAAACCACTTTTTTGATGTTTTTGAAAAAAAATGCTTATGAAAAGCTTTTTTATTTAACTTAACTTTTTATTTGTGAATAACAAATTCCATCTATATCTTTGTGTTATGTTGCTTTTTTATAATAATAAGAGATTTTGATTTATTTAGGCAAATAAGTTTAAAAGCCCTTTGGAAATTAAAAAGTATTTTTTTTCATGCATTATCTAAACATTTATTAAAAAAATCTAACTTTATGTTTTTTTTTTCTTCCACTTAAAAGTAAAAGCACAAGTTATCTATACAGGCCCTTACTCCAGATCTAGGTTTAGGTATCATCAAAGATGATGGGGCTCCGGCTTGTTTCTTTGCTTTATCCATTGGACGAGTGGGTGTGCTTAATTCTTTGGAGAATTTTCATAAATGTTATATTTTAAAATTTACTTTTTATAAATGTCACATATGCTCATTTCTAGTATAACTTGTAATATGAAGATAGTGCGACATATATTTTTTAAAATGTAACATAAATATACCTAACTTTTAAAAGTATATCATATCATGTTATTTTCTCTATTTACTTAGCGGAGGTTCTAGAGTTTGGGCCTTGAACTTTTGGGCTTTTGGGATGTTAAAGGCAAGACAATAGGAGGTCAATTTGATAAATACCACTTCTATGATACTACTTTTGATTTCTACAGCTTCTTTAAAAAAATTAGAACATAACACTCTTAGAAAATAGAAAGAGAGAGAGGATAGAGAAAGAGAAACAGGGAGAAAGAGGGAAGAGTGTGAAACATAAAGTGAGGGAAGAAAGAGACAAAGAGTTAGGTGATAAGATTTTTATACGAGTAATTTGAACATATTGTATATCAAAAGTGGTATGAATCAAAAGTTAAAAAAAAGGTACAAAACATTAACAATGTTAAAAAAGTGGCATGGGGCCTAATTTTCTCATAAAATTGGTTCTTGGAGTACTAAAAGTAAGAAAATGGTTTTCTTCGGCTACATTAGTCACGAAAAAAAGGCAAAGAATTGACCTTTTTGTCTATTTTGGTCACCAATGACAAAAACAAGCCTTTGGGCTAGTAGGTTTTAGGTTGGTTACCCAAGTTAGTGGATGGATTTTCTAGGCTGTTTTTCCATCTCCATTTTTCTTGGAAAAAAATAATTTTAAAACCCCTCAAGTGGGAGCAAAAACCATCTTCGGACTAAAGGGTAAATGAGAGTGCCATTGGTTGGAGTATTCTTTGGACTCAATGGTCTTAAATTTAGATTCGAGTATTAAGAATCCTTTGAAAATATATTTGTTTTCCCAAAAATCCAAATCAAATGAGTATCAAGAATTCATATTTTTAGAGTTCTGACCCCTTAAAATCTTTGATACTTGGATATTTTTGCTATAATAAAAGTTGAAATTTTCTCTCTTATATTTGATAAAAAAAATCATAACTTCTTCATTTGATATCTAATTGAGATTCTTTTTTTATTGTATTCCTAGTAAAGAAAAGAATAAATTAATATCTATATTGCATATTTTTTTAGATCATTAACATTAAAATTTTATTAGATTTTTTAATAAATCAAAAACTTTTTTCATTACCTCTCAAAACACAAATTTCAATTTTATTTCATATTTAGATTAAAACTTAAATGCATATTTAAACGTTAATTCAAATTTTAATTTTTTAATGATAAGTTTTACTGACAAATTAAAATTAAAGTGTTGTAATTAAATTAATGATATAGTATTATTAAGTCTTTTATGTATCTTGCTGTTTATATAATTGATATATCATTAAGTTAATAATACGTAATGATAACACGCAATGACATTCATTTCTTAAGACTTTAAGTGAATGATATTTTCTTTTTTTTGTGATATGCAATTAAATTAATGCTATGGTATTTATTAAGTCTTTTTGTATGTCTTTTAGGTTATATAATTGTTATATCATTAAGTTAATGATACTCAATAATATTTATTTCATTTTTTTAAAACTTCAAGTGATAATGATAATTATAATGTATCAATTTAATACGTTAAAATAAAAAATATACATGTATATTTTTTCCCTAATTTAACTATTCAAAAAATAAAAAAATTTGTTATAAAAATTTAAATACATGATAATATTTACTTAAAAGGTATTTTAGGGTTCTGAATATATGAAATTTAAAAACAAACATGTGATTAATATTTACATAATAAAAATAGATATAAATTTACTTTTTAAAAAATAGACAAATTATGTAATTTTTACCTCTTTCATCCACTTTCAAACAAGCCCAAAACAGAGAGAACCCATTAAAACGGAAAAAAAAAAAAAGTAAAAAAAAAAAGAGAGGAAGTACTAATCAACATGAGCAAGTAGATAATTTCTTCATCTCACTTATTTCCAAATCAGCGCCATGAATGACGTCAATCTTTGAACCCTGAAGAACCGCAGGATCAGAACCGTTGAGTTTGCCATTGCCACATTCCAAAGACTTCTTGGAAACGACGCCGTATATCTCTTCCAGCACCCTGAAGAAGGCACCGTCCACGTTGTCACCGCTCAGGGCAGAAGTCTCTGAGAAGAAGAGGCCCTGATCCTCAGCGAACTCCACAGCGTCTTCCGTTGGGACTGCACGCAAGTCCACCAGATCGGCCTTGTTCCCGATCAGCATTATCACGATGGAGTTGTCGGCGTGGGCCCGGAGCTCCTCCACCCATCTCGCCACGTGGTCGAAGCTCTGTCGTTTGGTGATGTCGTACACCAGCATTGCCCCTAATGCTCCTCTGTAGTATGCACTTGTAACAGCTCTATATCTACATTTGGAATGAAACCCAGAAAAGAAATTTTTTTAAAAAAAAGTCAATTTGAAACTTGTGAATTTTATTTGAAATACAGTTTTAATAATACTTTTTCAGTGAGATGATATTTAACAATTAACATTAATACATGCTTTATTTAGTATTACTTGTTTTATGTGGAATATATTAAACATCACAATTTGGGCGAGCCTCGATATAATATATAAGACGCCCTGCAAATGTAGTTCATCATGTATCTAATCTGGTCCAATCTCGTTGGAAAATAAAATTGGTCTTCTAATTTATGTAATTTTGTTACAAAAAAATAAAGTAAAAATTACATGAGTGAGGCATACTTTTTTGGTGGGTTTTTTCAACTCTCTTTAACAAACCAATTCGAACTAAAAACAACGTAACATCTTTGTGCTATAATATAAAATAAAAAAACTATTACAATATAAAGTTTTTATATGTTATAATTTTTTAATCAATTTTTTAACTTAAACATATTTGCCCAACATCCTACCTCCTAGCTACATCCTAGTGTACGTATTTTACGGATGGTAATATTATGCTTGCTAAAAAAAAGTTGAGATAGTACCCAATTTAATTAATATTGAGACCTACTTTACACAGTAGTACCTATTTCTACCTATTTCAAAAACGTTTTTAGAATTAATACAGGCTTAATACACCAGCACCCTTATTCCTTTGGGTCGTGGTTTATGTTGCATAGTTATGATTCTATCAAAAATATATCTATATATATGTGTGTGTGTGGTTATGAAACAAACACAACTGTTAACTACTTTTGCTATGGTAGAAGTCCAACACAAATTCAAGGACTATTACGTTATTACCATGTGAATAAACAGAATATACTTTCATCCCCTTTATTTTCTTGTTTTTATTTTCTATCGCAAAAATTTTAAATTTTTACCCAAAGTTCCTGTTCAAATTTCAAACCAACCCTTTTGTCTTTTTTCATGTCAAAATGGAATCACAATTTAGACATGACAACACATTGATAATCCTGAACCTTCCATCATTGATCAAACTTAACCAAAATAAAGACAGAGAAACATAGGACAATAATAATAATAATAATAATAATAATAATAATAATGTTTCTAGAGAGTGAGAGAATCAAGAGAATGGAAAGTATTGAAACCTTTCTTGGCCGGCAGTGTCCCAGATCTGAGCCTTGATGACTTTTCCTTTGATGGTAACAGTCCTAGTCTGAAACTCAACACCAATAGTTGACTTGGAGTCAAAACAAAACTCATTCTTAGTAAACCTTGAGAGTATCTGAGTCTTCCCCACTGCAGAGTCTCCGATCACCACCACCTTAAAAACATAGTCAATCTTCTCATGCCCATTTTCTTGGAACCTCTCATCCCCCTCGGTCCCATTCATTTCTTGGTTCATTTTCTCACTGCCCAAAATCTCCAAAAATCTATCTCAAAACTCTTATTCCTATGGTTCTCCTTCATAAAAAGTAAATGAAACCTGAGGAGAACTTTGCTGTTCCTAGTTTGTTTGGAGTTTTAAGTGGGAGCCAGTGAAGGAAAAGGACAAGGATTGGAAAAAGGAGCAGACAGGACACGGTTTTTAAACAGGGCGAGCAGGGTTAGAAATGAATTATAGGTCTAGTCATTGTCTCTGCTTTAAAGCTTTTAGCTACAGTGGGTGGTTTCCATGCATTGTTTAATATTATTTCAGTATAATGTATTCTTCATAATTTGGGGCCTAAATTTGTCTATGAAAAGCCATTAAGGTTTGATAATTTGGATTGGGACTAGGATTTGTGCGTCATTATAAGAAACCAAAGTAAGCACTCCTAAAAGATCTAAGTTTTGTGGCGCAATCGACGGGATTATTGTCTTTTTCTTTTTCTTTTTTTTTCCTTTTGACATAGTGCAAGTGCTATTGTTTATGAATGTGGGCAAATTTTCTGTGAAAAAACATTAATATCGATTGTATGATTTAAATCGGACAATGCTCAATGCTGGTAAAAAGGAAATAACGTATGATTGCATATAGAATACGTCCTGTTTAATTTAATCTTACAATCATGATCAATGATTCTATAAACTTACAGATGCCCCACGTACATTTCCTCATGATTATGTAGAGTTGTGAAAATTGACTTCATTATTTAAAGCACAAGGGAATGGTCCTTTATTTTAAAACTAAACTCACCATTCATAGGAACCTTAATGGAGGGAAAATGAAGTAGGGCACTTTGTCATTTCAACTTAGGCGGTTGATTAGGCGTGTTGTGTTGCATCCTTTTTCACCTTGAAAGATCAACGAACGTTTTTTTTCTAAAGAATGCCCTTCATTCATTACCATACATGTTTTCTTTTGCTTTCATTTGGTTATTTTTTTCAAAAGTTTTTGGTTATTTTTAAAAACACAAAGAATAAAAATAGTTTAAAAAATGTGTTCGATTAAAATGTTGGTCCAAAACGATGAAAAAATACTTTTGAAAACACCCAAAAAATGCCCTAAAAATGAAAAAAAAAAAATTTCGTTGTTTTCTTTGTTTTGAAAACCAACCTTGCCACTCCTTCCTCACCGGAGATCCTTACCTTGCTGGAGCACACCCCTCATCGGAGCAGCCCCACCAAAGCCCGCCAGCCCCAACCCCTCCCCTATGTTGGCAAGTATAGTACCGGCCACTTCGTGACGGGAGGGAGGCTTGTGCCACTAATGCTCGCGAGGGGAGGCCAGTTCGCGACTGGAGGGAAGCTCGCGACCGTGGGCTACTGATCTCGTCCAACCCATCCCTATGCGGATCTCGTCGTTGCCCGATGGATCTGACCCACCCCTCGCCACAGCTCGCGACGATCTTGTCGTCGTCGTAACTCAAGTGGATCTCAGTCCAAACTTCCCTTCCATCGCTAGCGTCGAACCATCTCACTCCAGCAGTCATCGCACGAATCCCCCATGCCCAGCCTCTAATCTCCGTCGATTGCTATCATTGCCGGCTTTGCAACATCATCGGTGGGCGCAACCAAGGAAGAAGAGGGATCTTGACTATTTTTTTAATTTTTATTGAAAATGTTTAATTTTTAATTCGAATTAGCATTATAATATTAATAATGAGTGTTTTTAAAAGTAAATTCGGTTTTGTTTATATTAAATATTTTTACTAATTTTTTTCATAAACATGTCATCATATGAAACTTAAAATAATTTTATAAATAGACCTAACATATTTTTTAAAATATTTTTATTTTTAAATTTTTACCTAAAACAAAAACATTTTAAAAATATTACCAAATGAGTCATTGTTTTTGTTTGATGGCAATTCATTAAGCACAGGAAGCATAGACAAGTTATCATACTATTATTTACTACAAAACATTAACAATTAAGGTGTTTAAGAGAAAAGTTTGAATCATAATAATTCAAATAGTATATTATAACATAAAAAAGTTTTATACTTTAATGTATTTTTATTTTACATTCTAAAAAATATATGCTTTATATTATTTACATTTAAAACTTAGAATTTAAACTATCTGACCTAAACGCATTACATGTCACTCTTTATCTTATAAAACATGGTGAACGCTTATCTACATTAAACCCCCTCTCATTGTTTAGAGTACTAGAGTTGTAAATTAACATTTCTGCAGAAGTTGGGTCCGTATCTTATGCATTATTGTGAGAGGACCAAAAGTGGACCCCAATTACATTTCTGTGCATGCCCTGGCATATAGGCTAATATAGTCCTGAACTGACCCCATAAAACAATGTCTGGAGGTTGTAACTTATAAATTCTATTATGTGTAATTAAGTTGTCCTCTTTTTTTCTTTTCCTAATGTTTTGCACCGACAAAATTTGTCCTATGACATTCCTAAGGACGATAAGGCCCCGCATAATTAGTGTTTAACAAGTATAATTAAAATCTTTTTTATAATTCAAAACGTTGTAGTATATAAGAGTTTTATATATCAACAATTTTTTGTTTTTTTATTTTAACATACGAGAGTTTTACAATATTTGGTAACTATTTTTATTTAGAGTTCAACTATAGAATGTGAGAGCTTTACACTATTTGGTAGCCATTTTTATGATTCTAACCATGGTTAAGGTATTTGACAAGTGTGGTTAGAATCAACTTTTAGTTCAAAACACTGTAGCATTTGAGAGCTTTACATTGTAGTAACTTTTTCTTTGTTACTATAACATGTAAAAGCTTTGCACTATTTGGTAACTATTTTTATTAAAAACTTTTTACTGTAGCATGTAAGAACTTTACATTATTTGGTAACCATTTTTATGGTTTTAACTATGGTTGTGAACTATACTATTAATGCTATGAAATCGAAGACCACTTGGTCATGATATTGAATCTGAATGAGTTTGCTACAAGATAAAGAGTGCCTATTTAGAAAATAAAAAGATAAAAAAAAGAGAAGCAAAAGATTAAAAAAAAAATAAGAGTGCTTAATTAGCAACCCAGTCAGAACACTTTATTCGACTACATTCCGACTTATAGGATGAAAAACAAGAACTCTATTCAACCTTGTCAGGCAACTGGTCCTTCTCGTCATACAGAGTGGGCCTTGTCTTATGGGTCTTGCATGAAACCTATAAAGTGAGACCCACTCTTTAGGAGAAGAAGGAGAAATAACCCCTTTACGCTAAAGATTTATGTTCGAGTAAATATTAATATAGTATTTGAAAATATTAGTTAGAACTAATTAGTTAAAAATATTATAGTATTTAAAAATTTTATATTATAATTTATTTTTTTTATAATATAACATATAAGACTTTTATACTATAGCAACGAAGCCAAACTCCTTACAAACTTTTCGACTTCGTGGCAGAAGTCGTGTTAAAATGGCTTACTTTTATTTTTATGAGGAATAAAATACAAAATAAAAGGTACGACGCTCCAGTCAAAGAGTTTGTGGAGTGTTGTTAGGCCAAAGTATATAATGAGCTTAGACAGACTCCAAAATGTGCTGGACTATACGATGACAGGATGAGCTTAAAGTAGACTTCAAAGCACAGTTAGGTACAAGGCACAATGAACATGGGAATTAATAGACTTATGAACAATTTAATGAGAACGACCATATTATTAAAAGCGCATGTGCGTGTAAATAAATTTACTTGGTCAAGAGAGAGACTTGGAAACGAATCTAGGACCTATACGGGGTAAAATAGTGGAGATAAGTGGATGTTTTTTTTTTTTTTTTTTTAAGAACATGTATCATTCTATAAATAAAAAATAAAAATTACAAATCGGATCCAACTCATTTGTGGGTGATAGCATTTTTCTTTATAAAAATCCTATTTTTGAAAAGGAGTTCAATCATGTCTCCAAGACTACCCAACAAAATTCAATCATGGCTAGACCCATGGAAAAGCTTTTAATGTAGAATTCTACTTCCTATCTTCATGTAGAAGTGGCAATAATCGTGTTTGTGTTGTGTTCATGTCGACACGTTTAGTCCAAACACGAACACGGCACGATTAATAAATATGCCAGAAATGCAAACACGAACACGACACGCCTATGGCACGGGTAACACGGCACGACACGATTAATACGATTATTAAACGTGCCGTGACGGGTTAACACGATAACAACACGCATATGACACGTTTATGACCCAATTAACTAAAAATTAAAAAAAATTAAAAAAATTATTTTTTTAAAAAAAGCCAATAAAGAAAATTAACAAAAACACAATATCTAATTAATACTAACCTACTATAAATATTTCAAATATTTTTATTTTTAAGTTTAAATGTATTATAAATAGGTGGGTCGTGTCCTACCGTATCAACACGTTTATGGCCCGTTTAATTAAACATGCTAAGGCATGTTTAGCGTGTTAGCACGAATCCAGCCTGTTTATTTTCGTGTTATTCATGCCAATCTATTTATGACACAATTAATAAACGTGCGGTCCAAATCCGTTTATCTTGTGTTGTTTGCGTATCGTGTCATCATGTGTGTCCGAAATTGCCAGCCCTATCTTCATGTTAGTTCTCTCTTATGATATGACTCTTTCTTTCAGACTAGTGATTAGAAGTGGTATACCAACTTTTTACTACGTGTTTTCCTACTTTTTTTTTCTCTTTAATTTATATTGTTTTTAATAATTAAAAAAGACCAAAATATCTTTAGATAACATGTATTTATCTTACTCAAACTTAAAATACTTCAAAGATAATAATATTTTTATGCTCGTTGAAAATGACATGTTTCAAACTTTCTAATAAAACTATCAAAATTGAAAAACAATAACACAGAAGTGATATTTCTCAAATTCACCCTTAAGTGTATAGTCCACCAACCCATTAAAGAGTCAATCAGCGCTTGCGTAGGCCCTTTTCCTTGATAGCCCATTCTTTAGTAAATCTAGGTCTAAATATGGCCTTACTTTGTGTTAAATGGGCTAAATCCGTCCTGCTGAACCCACTTTACACCTATATTTTTATTAAGAAATAACAATATAGTAAATTCATTAGTTTAAAGTTGGAAAATACTAATTTTCTAAATTTCTTCATATTAAAAAAATACAATAATCATCATTATGACATTCACGTTCTATATTATTGAAACAATTTTTTTAATAATTTTTACCTTATTTTGTTCCCCTCCCCTCCTAAATTTTTCAAATTGTTATATGTTTTGTTAATTTTAATAAAATTTCAGTTATACTCTCACATTTAATTTTTAATATACCAATATTTCAATTTTAAAATACTAAATAAATAAAATATCATCCATAAAATTAAATTAATTCACAATTTTACAAACCATAAACTTGAAAAAATTAATGAAGCTCTACTAAATTAGTGGTAACGTTGTCTTTATTTAAAATTTTGGTTCAATTTATGTCCTTCTAATAAAAATCTTGACTTCATCATTGTCAAACGACTAACATACAATAAGTCTAATTTTGTCATCTTTTAAGCAACTTGGGCTTTCATAAAGCTATGTTCCTTTACCTTTTAGCAAAAATAAAACTAAACGAAACAGAGAAAAAAACAAACACAAACTGAAGCATTTAGGTCTCTAATTTTTATCTCATTCTATTTTAATAACTTAAATGTGAAATTCTTTCTTTTCGTATTTTGAAATATAAGTGTGCCACTTGTTATATTATAATTGATTTTATAAATGGTACTTTTAAATGTCTATAACGGGGTTAATTTGAAAAAAGAGCCAAAAAAATTTTCCAATTAAGGAAATGGCCTTTTTTTTTGGGAACCAAAAAAGAGGCTTTTTTGAGTACCGAAATTACCCTAGTTTTTTTCACAGAAAAAAGAAAAATCGAAGAGAGGAACCTAAGTATGGTGGAAAAAAAAACTGAAACTATTTTGGTGCTCAAAAAGCTAATTTTTTTTATGTAAAAAAAAAAAACCATTCATCAAATTTTTTTTTGCCAAAAAGCCATTTTTAAAATTCCCTCTCTGTGACGTTTAGATAGCTTGTTGCTTTACCTTTTAGAAAGAAAAGGCAAAGAAAAAGAAGAAAAAAAAAAAAAAGAAAACAATGATTTCTCATTTTCTTTTTTTTTTTTTCTTTACACGATGAAGAAGTCCTTTTGGGCCATGGAGCAATGTCTCAATTTGGCTCCAAGAACACACACACACACACACCTTATTTAACTACTCCGTCTGAGTCACAAAATTTACAAGGCCCCTTTCTTGATATTTTTAGGTATCCCATTTCACCTTGTAACTTTTATTGGCCGAAACTATCCTTATCTCTTGTGAAATGAAACCAAAACCATAACTATAGAACAACAAATTACACTCCTCTACACACACAAAAAAAAAAAAAAAGCACAAAATTTTTCCCTTCTTCTCTCCACTTACTCCATGGATACTCTTTCAAGCTCAGTTTCAAACCTCAAAGTCGATGCCTTTCACTCAACCACATCTCGTGAACTCACCCACTTCAAGACCACCCCCATCAATAAACCTTCCCTACTCATTGCGCCTCCCCAACAAGGCCACCACTTTCACCACCCAAAACACTTTCACCCCCACATTCCTGTCCTCAACATCCCCGACGCGGCCTCTCGCCGCATCATCGCCATCGCCGTCGCCGTCGCCGTCGCCACCGTCCCCTATCCAATACCACAGAAAGTCCGCCACCGGGTACGCGGCGGCCCTCCTGGAAGTAGCTCAGTTAAGCAATTCGGTTTAGTTGATAGGCCAAGACGTGGAGAGGCTCTTGAAGTTGATAAAGAACAAGAGGGTCCAAGCGGTTTTGGGGAGTCCTTTTGTGGGTGAGAAAGAGAAGGGACAAGTTGTGAAGGACTTGGCCGAGAAAGGGAGGTTTAGTAGGCATTTGGTGCGCTTGGTGAAGATGTTGGTTGAGAAAAACAAGGACGTTGACTTTGAAATGCAAGTTTTGGAGGAGTTTGAAAGGGTTTATGATGAGATGTTGGGGACTCAAGTGGTTTTGGTTTCTTCAGTCAAAAAGACTGAGGAAAATCACATGTTTGGGATTGCCAAAAGGGTGCAGAAATTCACCGGGCCTTTCAAGGTCAAGGTGAGGATTTTGGTTATTAATTCACAACTCTCTTTCCTTTGCTATGTAAAAGAGCTTTGTCCTTTTGTACAATACAAGAAATTTTATAGAATATTATATAAAGGTATGCGTACAATACTACGTTAATCCATGCATTTGTGGATTATGTAATTGACTCTTTCGAATCCAATGTATATTGTTGGTGGGAGAAGAGTTTTAAACGGCAGGTAAAAGCTTTAAATTGTGAGAATTAATTTATATTGTTTGTGGTTTGAATTTTAGAATTAAAACTATTCTCTTAAACATCTTTATATTTGTATTTGTTTTAACATCATGGTTATGATTTAGTTTGGGATTGCTTTTAGAACTCTTAAAAGTACTTTGCATAAAAAATAATACACTTGTAGCGTTTAGTAAAAAGTTACAAAAACACTTTACGTAACCAAAACACTATTTAAATTATTTGAAAAAGTTAAAAATTATAACTTTTAGATTTTGCTCGTAGCAAATGGGTGCCTCTCTTAAAAGGCACATCAACAGTAAATTAAGCCAATCTTCTATAATTCGGTCGTCGTCAATTTCAATTGTCATATGAAATTTTCAGAAATACTTCATGTATTTTGACTTGGCAGACGAATTATGAGTACCACCTAAGTAGTCCACATGACAAGGCCCTGATTTTTCTAAACCATATTTATCAAGATTAGAAGTTCAACCAAACAAAGAACTACACATTTATGTGCCAATGCTTACATGTCACGATCACTCAATTAATGCCAGTCGCACCAGAACAGCATGTCAACATTTAATCAGAGTGAGATTTCTGCATTTCTTATTTTTTATGGCAAAATTAATTCTAGTGCGATGAGACCACTGTAGGGGTCATTGATCATATAGCTAGCATATATTAATATAACGGTGTTGCCTTAAAAAATAGAAAAGGAAAAAAAAAACTGTCACGTAAGACCCGTAAAAAATGCCCCAATATCTCACGATAAGCAACATTCCACAATGGTAAAGAATTATCGTAAAAACTATTTTTTATACTATGATAAATGATCATACGATAATTCTTTAATCGTCATGAAAAATTTACACAATGGTATATAATTTTCAACAGTGACATGTATAATATATGCTATCAAATTAAAAAAAATAAAATTATAGGGTAGTATTTTTGTATCATATATATATATATATATATATATTTACTTGCAAAATGGTACATCACAAGACATTGATTTTGTCTGTTCAAGCTAGAGGTGACAATAATCGTGTTCGTGTCGACACGTTTAGCTGAAACATAAACACGACATGATTAATAAACATGTCAGAATTGCAAACACGAACATGACACGCCTATGGCACGCGTAACACGACACGACATGATTAACACGATTATTAAACATGCTGTGATGGTTTGACACGATAACAACACGCATATGACACGTTTATGACCCAATTAACTAAAAATTTAAAAAAAAATTAAAAAAAATTATTTTTTTTTAAAAAGCCAATAAAGAAAATTAACAAAAACACAATATCTAATTAATACTAACCTACTATAAGTATTTCAAATATTTTTATTTTTAAGTTTAAATGTGTTATAAATGGACCAGTCGTGTCGTGTCTTGTCAACATGTTTACGATCCGTTTGATTAAACGTGTTAAGGTGTGTTTAGTGTATTAGCACGAATCTAGCCCGTTTATTTTCGTGTTATTCATGCCAACCCATTTATGACACAATTAACAAACATGCGGTCCAAACCCGTTTATCTCGCGTCATTTTCGTATCGTGTCACATTGCGTGTCCGAAATTGCCGGCCTTAGTTCAAGCTATCTACAGCTTGTTTGGTGTCTCCAGATTACATTGCTTTTTGTTATTTTCAGAAACTCTAATAGCTTTAAAGAAAAATTTTGAATAAAAATTTAAGTTTATTTGAATTTTTCAAGAAGAAAACATGGTAGTAAAAAAAAGATATGGATCATGAAACAAACGAGGGATTAATTTGTCAGATAGTCTTCTTTACAACTGGTACAAGATTCCTTCATATTAGCTAGTTGGTCACCATTTTGTGGAAGTCAAAAATTTCAGATTAACAATAAATGCGATATTAGGATCGCATGTTGGAAGTCAAATTAGAGTAACATTTTAAATTTTGTAAGTAAAAACATTGTAACAAAATCTGTTCAAATCGAAGTTAGAAGTAATAAACCAAACATCACAAATTTTGTTAGTCTCAAATTTTGGATTTTGTGGGAATAATCGTAGAATTGGTAAGAGTTACTGTAACATCCGTTATTTTCCTAACGGGTATTAAGGTAATTAAATTAATTTGTAGTATGCTAATCAAAATTTTATTTCATTTAAAATCTATTTTACAATATTTATTTCTACTTATTTTTAGAATTTTTGAAAATTTTCTATCCTTATTTAGTATATTTACTAAAACGCTATGGTAGACCATCCTTTATTGTCCTTCACGTGTAATGGTTAAAAAGAAAATAAATAAATAAATAAAAGATAAGACTTGAATCAAACAAGTCATATGCATTGGTTCCTCACAAAGGCCTTATCCCCTTTCTTTTCTTTTTTCTTTTTTCGAGTCTCCCAATAAGACTATTCACTCACATGTCCAAAGCCATCAACTCCTAAAACATATCAGACAACTCATTTTCCTCCACATTTCACACCACTCACCTTTTCTCTCCCTATTTCTATTTTGTCTCTCTCCTTCACCTTTTCAATTTGATCAAAAAGTTTCATCTCAACTTAGGATCTTTTTTCTCAAGCAAAGAGTCAAGCCTAATAACAATTTTTCAAGGAAACAAGGTAGAGTTTTTAACCAAAAACCCAAATTCTTCTCTGCCTTCTCTTTATTCCAAGTTACTATGTTTAGATTATGTAATTGTTTTTCATTTCGTGATCTAGGCTTGTGCTTTTATATACATGCAAATTGAATTGTGTTTGTTTTAAGTTTGAACAATTTCCTATTTAGATCACGTTTTTGTAAAGTTCTGTAAAAATCAATATTTGAGAATTTTAAACATGTTTTATGCATGAAAATTTAGGGACAAAGATTTACATGTTTTATTGGCATGATAATCTATGGTTTTTGTGTATTTTTCATGTTTTGGGATTTGTTAAAACAACTCAGACTGAGCTTTGAAGCTTAAAATCTTTAAAAACAAAAAACTGGAGTTTTCTAGATTTTGCTTCGAGCAACAGGCCGAGCTTAATCGACAAGCCGACCGGATAATCGTTTTGTGTTACAAAATGTTTCAAAGATTTCATATAAATGATTATGGTATATTAATAAGAATAGTAGAATAAATGATAATCAGTGTGACTATCAATTAGGAATTGAGTTAAAGTATGGTAATTTTATGCATCGTAGGATAACGAAGTACTTGGAGCTTACGTGCTGAGCTTGGTATCGTGAGTTGAAAGTTATTAGTATGGTATTCACTAAGAGGTAGAGTTTCTATTACTCATCTTTTGTGAGGTTTTGATAAACTAAAATTTGGTTGTTTGTGTTGCAAGATATGTATATGATATTTTGAATATATATGATTATATCTATCACATGATGATGTGGAACTTGTCTTGTTTGTACAGCGAGGAATATAATGATTTGACACATGTTTTTGTAAATTGATAAACATGATTAGGAAAATTAACTTTATAAATAATGATTGAATATAGAGAAATGGTGAGACGAAAAGAGGGCGGCGGTTATGTCCTTTGGCACGAATACCCTAAAAGGTAAAATAAGGAGATGTGATGACGCTTCCTTAGGTCGAAAGTCCTAGAATGCACTGTACATGAATCGACTTAGTAAGGATCTGGGATTTGATATCCCCTTATTGGAACACTCTTGGAATGTTTGGAGGGTGGTCAAGCGTGCCCACTTGGATTTCGATGAGTTGAGTGATACTTTATTGAATGTAGATACCTAAAAATAATGATAAATTGTAACAATTATATATATGTATATGTATGAAACTTGGTAATGATTAACAATGATATCTCTGGAATATGATCATAATAAATCTCATAATTTGGATAATGATGAAAACTAACCATGCAGGTTTAATGTGATAAAGAATAAAACCTTAAGGTGAGTAATGGTTTTCTCTACTGAGCATGTTGTCGTTCATTCTCTTATATTTTCATCCTTTCAGGACTCACTAAGTGTGAGGTGGCTACGAGAAAAATAGTTGAAGAAGTTATGTAACTATATTACGTTAGGATTGCTTCAATTGTTAAAAATATTCTTTATGATAATGTAAGCATCGATTATTACTTTTAATGACTGTATTAAGATATGTTGAGGGTTGGAATGATGATGATGCCAGTTTTACATTATTATATTTAAAGGTGCTACATTAAACTGTGGTTTAATTGTTGTTTATATTTTTATTTTGTTTTAAGAGTTTTCAATTAAGTCTTGGACAAAATTTTTTTGATGTTTTATTTATATTTTCTAATCTTTATTTTTATTTATTAAAAATTATTAATCCCTACTTAAGGGCATTACAGCTACACCTGCTATCGGGTAGCTGAAAGACTTGAATATATGGTCTCTTTCTCATCATGAAGGGTATCTAGACATTGCACAATAATAAACTAGGATTGGAATTTTTTTTTTTATAACACACAGTCAATGTTTTTCTTATTTGCACTGTCTAATTTGTTTCCAATAGATTGGAGGAACTATTTAAGGCTTGTTTGAGAGCCCAGTTAGAATTAATAAATAGTGTAAAACTTTCGGCGGCTATAATAAATTGCTACTAACAATTTTTTAAGCGCTTTTTTAAACAAACTATTAAGCTACACAGTAATAAACTTTGACTAATAAATTTATGTTATCATGGATGACAACATCCAATATCAATTCATTTTATCAGCCAATACCTTAATCAAAATCTTAATCAGAAAAATAACTTTGTGAAGTTTAAATGCCTTATCTATATAATTTTTTTTGTCAACTTTGGCCGTCGCAGATCACGAAACCTGAGTTGGAATATGTATAGGTCACAGTTGTATAACAAGAAACAAGACATGGAGAAAATCGTATAGAGTGTTTGGCATAATGATAAGAACCATTGGTTAGAATTATTTTTATTGTAGTATGTAAAAATCTTACATTGTAGCAATTATTTTTTTTACTGTAATATGTGAGAATTTTATACTATTTATAACTGAGTTAGTGGTGTAAATTGCTATACGCTAAATACTGTAGTAGCCTTTTTTGCACCTCAAAACAAGTTTTCAGTAAAAAAAAAGTCAATATCACCGGTGGCAAGACAAAATTTTCTTTTATACGGTTAAGTATCGCGTTGGATTAACTAGTGGTCAACGGATCGACTTGCTCAGTTTCTGAAATTTCACTTGCCAATATTATTTTCACGTTTAAAGCGTAGCAAATTTTTTTATTGAGAACTAAGGAAAATAGCTATTAATAGTTATCTGTCTTTTACTATAAAATTTGCTAAAAATATATTTTGATTAGATTTATCAATTTTAAAATGTGCCGGTGAGAATTTTCAGGGAGAAGTTTAAAATATAGAACACATATATTCACAAAATTGCATACATTGATTTGACCCAAATCATTCGTGATCTCTCTACATATATATTTAAAATGTAAAAATTATTATTGGCTTTCTTCTTTAATAAAAGTTTTTGGAACGAATCAGTAAACTAACATAGAATCAGCCAAAAAAAAAAAAAAAAACCAAACCAAGTCAACAAAAAGGCTCAAGGTGAAATATATATAAAAAAACAAAGCAATAAAAAGAGGAGAGGGTAAAAAGACTTGCACGTAAAATCCCACTTTCAATCTTTTTAACAACACAAAAACCAATCTTTTTACATGATCGGAATCCAAATAAAAACAAAGTCGGGCATATCAAATCAGAAAATAAGTTAATTCATGTCAAATGTAACAAGACTCGAGTTAAATAGAGTCTTATTTTCTCATAAAAAGTCTGTTTTATTTTTGTGAGGTTAAAATCTTACTATTTATAAAATTATAAGTTTCAGTTTAAGATATAAAGTATTTTTTTAGATTGAAATCTATTGTCTAGGTTATAAAAGATTGCTCTTTCTCGTTTGATTTCTTTTTTTTCTTTTTAATTTTTTGATCTTGGCAATTCGTGTGAAAAACGACACTATCGAGTCACCTACTTCAAGTCTATACTTTTGGTCAAAACGTGTGGACTGTCCTCTTGAGGAAGCATTCAAGAGAGAAAAGCGATGATCTGGCGTTAAAGAAGCAATATCACTCCCACACATCACTAAGGTTGGATAAATAGTTTTAAGCCTTTCATTTTTCCATTTTCTTTTCTAGGCTGTTCTTTTCATCCCACAAAAGCACAAACATAAAAAAGAATAATAAAAAGAAGAAGAAGAAGAAGAAGAAAGCTAGCACAAAGTTTTCACTCAAAGGAAAAAATTAATTTAAGATTTTTAGGAAAATTTATAACATCACCTATTTGAAGTTTTAATTGTAAATTTCTGGTTTTTATATAAAATTTTGGACAAAACTTGGGAATTCTCCATAAACGCATGCACCCATGTATGTACTATAATCCCTCCCTTCCAACCATTTGAAACGTAGCGGCCTCACCCAAACTTGATACGAACTTTGAAAGAAATTGTGAAAATCAATCTTGGTATCGATGGATAGAATTTGTGGCTTCTTGGCACCCAAATAAGTTTACTGTGATTTGAAGCACCGATAAATTATAGAGTGTTTAACAAGGTGGTTAGAACTGTTTTTATTGTAACATAAAAGAGCTTTATACTGTAGTGATTTTTTATTATTATTGTAACATGTAAGAGCTTTACACTGTTTATAACTAAGAAAATGGTTTAGACTACTTTTGTCAAACACCCTTTTAATAAATTTTTTGATTGCCAACTTTTCAAGCTGTTTACGGTCTTTTGATCTTATATAGCTCAACAGTCAAGTTCTCAAATTCTTTTAGTACGTCACCTTGTAAACTATATCAAGTAGTTGTTGTCCATCTTTTTTTTGAAGGAAAATAGGATCAAGGGACGACTTATAATGCCTTTAGCGGCCGATCATTTTGAAAGTTCAATAAGCAAGATCGATCAATTTGTAAGCAGACAAATAAATTGTTTAAATAGAAGTTATTGACATAACATATTTTCCGTTGTTTAAATAAACAGAACGAACTTCACTTGCCAATTTTTGATAATTCTTGAAATGTGTGTGTTTTCTTTTCATGCTAAAGGTGATAACTCCTTTAAGTTATGGTTATTGACTGTGTTGTTGTTGCACAGCAGCTGCGTAGGCTTATAGTTTTTTTTCATGCACCGTTTAACAAGTTAGTTAAAACTAAAGTTTTAAGTTTGAAAATTATAACACATGAAAGCTTTATATTGTAATAATTTTTTGTTTTTTATTGTAATTAATGAGAGATTTACACTATAGTTAGTTAGAACCAATTAGTTTTAACTAATTTTTTAAATACATAATTAATTTAATCTAAACCCTTATTTCCAATTTCGAGCTCTAGAGTTTGAATCGGGGCTTTTTGAAAAATAACTTTTTCAAAAAATTTTATTTGGTCAATGACCTCTTTTTTTATTTTTATTTTTGGGCATTAAAAAATAACTTTTTGTAGACGGTTTATCTACAATCAAATTGCTAAAATTCAAAATCAAGTAATCAGAAACTTGGGCCCTCAAATCACCGCTGAATTGACCTGTTTACTCGGATACATGCACAAGATTAGGATAAAATGAACAAAATAACATAGAAATAAAGGAACACACGAGATTTATAGTGGTTTACTCTGTTAATAAAGAGCTACATCCACTGTGATTCACTATTGAGTTTTCTAAGTACAGATCACAAGATTAAGAGAATAAGAAAAGATGAGAATGTAAACTGGCAGAGTTTCGGTATATATCTGTGTGTGTCGTCCCAAAGCTGCCTTCTCCCCTATTTATAGAGCATGAGATGAAATCGTGGTCTTCAACCGTCAAGCGGAGTGGAATAGTGACTTACAAGTAACTGCAATAGTGGGACACGTGTCAGTTGATGATTAGCTACAGCAATCACATCTCGATCCTATACTTGACGTGTATTAACCGTCAGAACGTGCTAACCGTTGAATCGATGAGAACGATCCGGACGAACAGTGCTCTAAAAGGGCGGTCTTGGGACGAAAAGCTATTGCTTTAAGTGATCGATCCCACCAAACAAAATGAATAATCGACTTGATCGAGCTGACCTATTCGACTCGTTTGATCAACACTGTTGGGCCGCCAGAGCCCATGGTCAATTTGGGTCCGTGTGAATTATACCCCAACAGTTAGCCCCCTCACTCCTTAGTCTCATGTTATAGACTACAAGAGTGAAGATCTAATTTTGAAATCGACTGCACGTGACTTGGACGTCTCTTTACCTATGCCAGAATCATGACTTTCCCTTGAAAAATCGCGACAATTAATTTACTGCAACACGTGTCCGCATGCCGTTGGCGATTCATTAATAATCACAGCAATGTTGACGTACGTGTCTGATTCGAAAAGACACCGTCTCGGTTTGAGCAAGGAGCCGAATAGACGCATAACCCTAGCCTTCGGATCAGATTGATTTGAAGCGATTCTAACTGTCGAAGTGGCGCCCTGGAAGGTACATAATGCGTCTCTATCCTTCCTCACTCTGTTTCTCTCTTTTGGACTTCCAGGGCAATTTTTCTCCTGTTTTCCTCAGTCTTTTCAGATTTTTCAGGTAAGATTTCTTCTTTTTTACCTTTTCTTGCAATTTTCCTTCCATAATCTTGTTTTTCTCCTGATTCTGAGCATTTTGATGCTAAACACGCTACATTTTCTAAGAAAATCAGCGACTGCTAGGGCTGTTTGGCTGTATCGAGTATAAGGTATTCAAGAACTGTTTGAAGCCTATAACTTTTAGGGTTCTGTGTCCTTTTTTATCTTAGAAACCCTAGATTTCGTTAGGCAATTGTGTTTCCATAGAAATGTCGAAGGCAGTGGCCATTGACTCAAGCTCCAGCAGTGGAGATGATCCCTGGTCGAGTAACGACGAAAGGGAGGTGAATGAAATGATTCGTCAGCAAAACTTGATCGAATCGAGCATAAGGACGGCTGGGGCTGAGATCGACGAAGAGGCATCGAGCCGGAGGACAGAAAGGAATCAACCAGTTGGACCTTCAAGGAGAATCGACGATGCTGATCCGATCGAAAGAAGGAAGTACGTCTCCCCAACCAAAGGGGTGTCATTTTTTACAAAAAACCCAGAGTCTGTCTTGACAGAATTGGACCTCCAAATGATAAGGGTGAAGTACAGGGTCCCACCTGCTGTAAAGATTCGACTTCCTTATCCAGACGAATGGGCTGACACTCAAAATGACAGCTGGTTTTACGTGTACAGCAAATGGTTCGAGCTTGGCCTCCGATTGCCAATCCCTAAATTCATGTTGGAGACCATCGGTCACTTAGATATCTTTACGACGCAGCTTATGCCGAACGGAGTTCGGCTTCTGATAGCATTAATCATCTTAATCGAGGAGGCCAAAATAGACTTTGACATATATGATTTCCTTCGATGTTACTATCTAAAGTCAAATAGTAAAAACCCAGGTCGCTTTTACTTTGTTTACCGACAGTCGAAGCAACTTATAGCTGAATTTGCTAACGCAGATAGACATTGGGAAGAAAAATACTTCTTTATGTCAATCAACTGCAATTCTTTCAAGCTTACTACCTGAATCCCTTTTCCATTTGCTTTCGATCATATTGGTGAGTTTCAATCCTTGTGACTGTTTCAAACAGTAATTTCAACTGATCTCAAGTATACTTCCTTTTTGCATATTACGAGCTGAACCACCCGGCTCCAATTGACAAGAGGTTCAATTTGAAACTGCAAGCACTGCTTGAATTAAAGGATCAGACTTGGGCTGAAATATGAAGACCCAATCGACTTGGGAAGTCATCGATTTGAAAGAATTTCATAAACATCCCTTTAGGTATTCCTATTCAATTTCTAAAACGAGTCGATTAGGTCTTCGTATGCCGCAGTGCACTTCAGCGGCTATACGGTCCGTCCAAATTTATTACCCCACTATCTGACAAAGACGTTCATCTTGCAGAAGCCGCTTTATCAGCCATGAAGGTAACGTTGCCTCACTTGGGTGAGATGAGGAAGAAAAAACTAGTAGATAAGAAATCAAAGAAAAAACGAACCGAAGCTGGTGAGTCGTCAGCACCCAAGGAGACAACACGGCCGGTTGGACAGCTTGAACTACCTCCTCCTCCACCGTTTGATATTTAGCCTCCGACGAAAAAAAGAAAAGAAACAGACCCCCTGTTCCAACCGAAGATGTCCAAAGGTTGGCTTCGGAGAAGACGCTGGATGTCCTAAATGACGTTAGCGTTCTTCAAGACAGGGAGGTTACGACAAAAGCAGTAGTCAACTTTTATTTCGATAAAGACGAGGCGGTCTTTGGAGGAAAACTGTTTACATGGCTGTACAACGAGTCGGCGGCTGCGTTGGGATAGGTAAAACCGTAATTTTTATGAGATTCTATGGGTTCGTTCGAAACGACTAACGCAACAATTTTGTAAATACGCAGGCTCTCATGTTCCATAATCTTTTTGCGAACAAGGCAGTTCACAAACTTGAACGGGAGGTGTCGAGGATTAAAGAGCTTGGGGAAGAGCTCGAAGGGGCAAAGTCACAGATGGAGAACAAACAGAGGGAGCTTAACGACGTCGTCGATGCGTTAAATAGGGCGAACAGCAAAGTGCTTAACTTGTCAAGTAAAGTTTGACTTTTGGAGGGAAAAAATGAAGGCCTAAAGAAGAAGATATCCTCGAAAGACAAGGACATAGAAGAAATAAAGGAGCAGTTGCTCGAGGTCCACGGTACCTCTTCCTTCAAGGCACGGCTTGAGGCCTTGATGGAATTCAAATCGGGCAAACTTAGTATCGATGTAATCGACAAGGAGATAAAGGAGCTCCAGGAGTTGCTGTCGACGGACGATCAGGTTGTCGAAGTTGAATCTGACCATGAAGAAGTCATCGTCGAGCCCCCTGCTCTCGAGTCCGAAGCTGCAAGAGTTCCATCTGTCAAAGTCGCTGATCTCTCGACCCTCGAGACAACCGAGGCCGCAGACGATCAACCAGCTGAAGGGGGAGGACTTTGAGAGTCTTAAATTCAAACTATCATCATCATCTCTTTTTTTTTTGAACACTTTTATTTTGTTCTAGAGGATCTTTGACTGGTGATTCCAGAAAATTAAGAACCGTACCTTCAAAAATTTCATTATCATTTTAGATTTATGCTTTCATGTCGTATGTATTAGAGATCTTGACCATTAAGATTGCGACTTGAAGAGGCAAGGTGATCAGATGCGCAGCTTGTCTGCAAATGTTAAACTAACTACATGGTCTGAACTGCTTTTCCTTTAAAGAACCATTAGTTTGGATTGACCAGCAAGATTTGGGTCGACGTGGCCGAATTAGAAATTAAGTAGTGAAAAATGACGTTGGGCAAATTCAGATCGATCTGGTTGAGTCTAGTGTTTGCCATCAATATGACGTTTGAAGTCCGGTCGAGTCTGAAATATGACATGAAGATGGCGCTTTGAGAGCTCGAATCGATCGGATCGAATCTGTAGTTTGGCCATGAAGAGGGCATCTTGAGTTCGAATCGATCTGGTCGAGTCTAAAGTTAGGCCACAATAATGGCATCTTGAGTTCAGATCGATCTGGTTGAGTCTGAAGGTGGGCCATAATGATGGCATCTTGAGTTTGGATAGATCTGGTCGAGTCCAAAGGTGGGAAAACTATAGTCCTGACTCCTGAAAATCAAACTCGACAAATTTGTCAATTTATCGGGGAAATAAAATTTGAAATAATAAAGCGACTGCACTCATTTATAACATATACGAGTTGCCTACATACCCTTTGTACAGGGATAAAGTCAAACGTAGTTCAAATACATGGCAAAAGCAGAATCAAAACATTACAGATAGTACTTCGTCAAATGATTAGTGTTCCAGCTCTTCGTTATATAGGATCCATCCAGCCTTTCAAGTTTGTAAACTCCTTCCCGAACTACCGACCGTATTCGATAGGGTCCTTCCCAATTAGCCGTCAATTTTTCAACGTTGGCTTCTCTGGTATTTTGAAAACTTTCTTGAGCACGAGTTCTCCTTCGGTAAATCTTCTAGGCTTGACCCTCTGGTTATAATACCTAGCTGCTGCTTGCTAGTAGCATCCAAGGTGATAAAAAGCTCTGTCTTTTTTTTCGTCAGCGAAGTCCAGCGCATCCTGCATCATCTCATCGTTCTTTGCTTCATTCAGTAAAGAGTAATCGACTCGCAGGTCTAGTGCGACTATCTCAACAAGAATAACAACTTCTGCTCCATACACAAGCGAAAAAGGTGATTCGCTGGTTGTCCTTCTTGGAGTAGTTCGATAGGCCCACAGTACCATCGGGAGCTCCTCGACCCATCGTCCTTTTTTTGCTTCGAGTTTCTTCTTCAAGTTTTTTACAATCGTCTTATTCGTCGCTTCAGCTTGTCCATTCCCTTGCGGGTATCTTGGCATTGAGAAGCTTAAAATAATATCCCAATCTTGACAAAACTTCCTGAAAGACGATGAGACAAATTGAGAGCCATTGTCGGTGACTATCTCTCGTGGGACTCCGAATCGACAAATGATGTTCCTCCAAATAAATCTTTCGAAGTCCCGTTCTTTAACGTCAGCAAAGGCTTCGGCTTTGACCCATTTAGAGAAGTAGTCAGTAAGGACGAGTAAATACTTCACTTGTCCAGGAGCCAGAGGAAACGGTCTAACAACATCCATCGAGGACTTCATGAATGGGTATGGCGAACTGACTGAAGAAAGCTCTTCTGCTGGTTGATGTATGATGGGGGCATGCCTCTGGCAGCTATCGCATTTTCGAGAAAAGTTTTCACAATCACTCTGCATCGTTGGCCAATAGAATCCTTGCCTCTTCACCTTGTTGCACAATGATCTTCCGCCTGAATGATTTCCACAGGATCCTTCATGCACTTCTCTAATCACTTTCTTGATCTCATCTTTACCGAGACATCGAAGATAAGGTCCTATGAAAGAGCGCCTATATAGCTTTCCATCCATCAAGCAGTATCTTGCAGCACGCACTTTAATCTTTCTCGCAGCGTGTCTATCGTCAGAAAGCCAACTTTTATTAATATACATCTAGATGGGGGTTCTCCAATCGTCCCTCGGATCGACATAGCTAGCTTTCTCAACTGGTGCAATGCTAGGGCTATCGATTAGTTCCAAAGAGATTGTTCTCCTCTCGCTTACTTCGATTGATGATCCTAGGTTAGCCAGTGCATCGGCTCTGGAGTTGTGTTCTTGTGGTGTGTATTTAGCCTTGAAATGATCGAATTGAGCTTTCAGCTTGTTAACTAAGCTTAGGTACAAATGCATCTTCTCGTCTCGCGCCTCGAACTCTCCATTTACTTGGTTAATGACCAGCGTGGAGTCACTATCCAGAAGAAGCTTAGTAGTCCCCAATGCAGCAGCAAGCTTTGTTCCAGCTACCAGGGCCTCGTATTCAGCTTCATTGTTTGTAGCTTTAAATCCTAATCGAAAGCTCTGTTCGATTTCCTCACCAGTTGGCGACTTCAAAACAATCCCTATTCCTGACCCCTTCTCATTACTCGACCCGTCGACTTGCACAATCTATGACTCCAATCCTCCCTCTTTGGTCTTGCAAGTTAGTTCAGCTACAAAGTCTGTGAGCACTTGTGCCTTCGACGTTGTACGGGGCTTGTACTCAATGTCAAACTCTGTCAATTCAACTACCCATTTCGTCATTCTACCAGATACATCCTGCTTGTGCAAAATTTCTCTCATTGGGTAGGACGACAACACCACAATAGTGTGCCCCTGAAAATACAAATGATTGAGTACCTCATTTTTGCGTCCAAGAGATAGTGGCTCACGAAGAACACTGGCCTTTGAATCCCTTCTTCTTCTTGAACTAGTGCTGAACTTACTGTCGCCTCGGATACAGCAACGTATAAATAGAGCGGTTCGCCATCTCTTGGCTTTGACAAGATCGGTGGAGTGGTTAAATATCTCTTTAGTTCTTGGAAGGCCATTTCGCACCGTTCGTTCTATTTGAACTTGGTATTTTTCTTGAGCAGCTGAAAAAAGTGTAGACATTTGTCGAAACATCTGGCAACGAACTGACTTAGTGCCGCTATTCGTCTGGTTAATTTTTGAATTTCTCGCTTGGTTCTTGGGGAAGGCATCAATTGAAATGCTTTTATCTGATCGGGATTCGCTTCGATTCCTCGCTTCGTCACGAGGTATCTTAAGAACATGCCTCTCGCCACTCTGAAAGTGTATTTCTCTGGATTAAGCTTCATGCCATATTTCCTGAGGACGTCGAAGCATTATTGCAAATGCTGAACGTGGAGATTGGCCTGCAGAGATTTAACCAACATGTCATTGATGTAAACCTCCATGTTCTTACCAATTTGCTGCTCGAATATCATGTTGACAAGTCGCTGGTAAGTTGCTCCCGCATTCTTTAATCTGAAAGGCATGACTTTGAAACAGAAAATCCCCTGCTCCATTATAAAGGCAGTTTTCTCTTGGTCCTCAGGGTGTAGAAGGATTTGATTGTAACTAGAAAATGCATCGAGGAAACTCAAAATCTCGTGTCCGACTTAGCGTCGACGAGCCTATCGATGTGAGGCAACGGATAACTGTCCTTTGGGCAAACTTTGTTAAGGTTAGTGAAGTCAACACACATGTGCCATTTCCCGTTTTTCTTCTTCACGATCACCACATTGGCGAGCCAATCGGGATACTAGATAAGGCGTATAAAGCCGGCTTCAAGTAATCTCTTCACTTTGTCTTTGATCACGTTGTTTCGCTCGATTCCCAGCCTCCTTCTTTTCTGTCAGACAGGTTTATGCTCTAGGTTGACGTTCAATTGGTGGGAGATTACGCTTGGGTCGATTCCAATCATATCTGCGTGAGACCATGCAAAACAATCAACGTTAGATTTAAGAAATTCAATTATTTGGTGTTTAATACCCTCATCGAGCTACGATCCGATCTTCATTGTTCGTTTTTCATTTTTCGGGTCTATTTGGATTTCGTCAAACTACTCCAAAATCGGTTTGACACAGCTCTGCTTGTTTGCTTCGTCCTGCTCGATCGACTATAGTTGCTATAAAGCTTTTTTCTGCTTCATTGTTGTGACGTAACAGCTCCTTGCCGCCTCCTGGTTTCCTCGAATTTCCCGAACTTCTCGTTTCATCAGGAACCTTATCATTTGGTGGTATGTAGAAGGGACTGCCTTCATGGCATGAATCCAATGCCTCCCAAGAATTATGTTGTACCCTGATGGGCAATCCATGACCAGAAAATTGGTTAGTTTCTTCTCTCCTGCTGCGTAGACTGAAAGCTTGACCCTCCCTATCACTGTTGTCGCTTCTCCGTTGAATCCGACCAGCGACGTTGGTGACTTCTCAATTTCTTCTTCTTTGATTTCCATTTCTTTTAGCGTTGAGAGGAAAAGAATATTGGCAAAACTCCCGTTGTCAACCAGAATCCTGCTTATTTTGCAATTTACGATGTTGAGTTTGATAACTAACGCATCATCGTGTGGGGAGTCGAGCCCAATCGTCTCGTCACTGTGGAATAAAATTTCATATTCGGGACGGTCGCTATGAACAGTGCTTGTGGTTACTTGATTCATTTTCCTTCGATAGGACTTCATCTGATTGACCGAATCGTCGTTGAAAACCGAGCATCCACAAATGGCTCCTATTACCTTCCTCACTTGCGGTGGTGATGGTGTCTTCTCTTCGGCTTGCTCGTTCCTTCGCCTTCTTCGTTCCTTGTCAAGCCCATATGTCTTCCTCCCCCTTTCAGAGAGGTACTCTATCAAATGACCTTTCTTGAGAAGCTCTGCAATTTTTGATCGTAATGCTTTGCAGTAGATCGTCAGGTGCCTTGTGTCTCGGTGAAACTCGCAATATTTTGACTTATCTCGCGAATGGCTTGCAAGCAATTTGCCAGGCCATCGGACGTAGTCTTTTCCTTCAAGCTAAGCTACTAGTTCCAATGGCGATATGCTCAGGGCATACTTTGGTGGTGACAAGGGTCTCGTCGTGGATCGTGGCTTGTCGTCCTTTCGCGTCCATTCTCTCTTTGGTGGTGTTCTTGTCTGTCCTCGTTGGTTTGGTTGATGCTGCTTCTGGTTCCATCTGTTCTGACCCTTCGTTCTTGTGAATTCTCGTTCGCACCTTTCGTTTTCTTCTTCCAGGTCGATCCAGCCTTTAGCTCTATTCAGTGCTTCCTGGATCGTCTGTGGGTAGTCAAAACAGATGCTGTTATTGAAGGATGACTTGTGCAGGAGTCCCTTCTTTAGTGCTTCGCGGGCTGTTCCGTCCTCCAAATCCAAAATCTCGGAGAGTGTCTTGCTAAATCGCTTAATATAAGCCCGTAATGACTCGCCTGGGCTTTGGACAACAGACCACAAATCTTTGGTCGTTTTTCTCGTTTTAATATGCACTGAATACGCTTTGACAAATTGATTTGTCAGTTCTTCAAAGCTGTCTATCGATCCCGTTTTGAGGTTGTTGAACCATCGACGGGCTAGGCCTTTGAGTGATTGTGCAAACAGCTTGCACATCATCTCGTCGCGGATCGAGTCCAGAATGCTAGTAGCGCTGACAACGTTCTTGTACTGCAGCAGGTGGTCTTTGGGATCTGAGGTTCCATCGAAGCGAGCGAACACAATGTTTCCATACTTAGGAGGTACTATTGAAGTAATTCTCCTCGTCAGCGGTGTATCTCGAATGTTTTTGGAGATGTCGTCCAGCGCTGGGGTCTTGCTTGTGGCCTTGGAAACCTTCTCGTCAATTTTTTCCTCTACGAGTTTGGAGCTCTGCTTAAACATTTCTCTCATCATGGATTGAATTGACTCCGGGGTCAGCAGATTGACCGTTGGTTCTTTTTGTTGGGCTGTCGGTTTGACTCCTTCGTTTTTATCTGTCTCTTTGCCATGATGCCCATACTCCACATCAACGTTTGCTGTAGTTGAAGGAGTTGTCGTAGCTACGCCAGCTGCCGTAGTTGCTGGTGCTGGAGTCGATGGAGAGTATAGCGGCTGCATTCTTCCGATCGTGCTGTGAGTTTGTTGTTGTCTTCCCGGTTGTGGGGTGTGAAATTGCTGCTGTGTTGTTGAAGTAGCTGAAAATGTTGAATACCCATAATACAAGTAACAATATGGCTGCGAAGCCATTTGAAAGTTTTGATAGCTGATTTGGCTCCTTAAAGCTAAGTTCTCACTGCTCAGTTGTTCCATCCTCTTGTCACGTTCCTGAGAGTGTGTTGCTTGTTCCTGGAGTGTTTTCTTCAGAGTCTCCACCTCTGCTACAAGAGCTTCCATATGTCTGTCTTGGGTTGGTGCTTCGGTCTCTTCTACTGTGGTTTCCAGAGTTCGCTGGTTGTCCACGTTGTCCGCCATTTGAATCCGAGTCTTTAGATCCTGGAGTTAAGGACTTGATGGCCCCATGGTGAGCGCCAAACTGTAGACGGTTTATCTACAATCAAATTGCTAAAATTCAGAATCAAGTAATCAGGAACTTGGGCCCTCAAATCACCACTGAATTGACCTGTTCACTCGAATACGTGCACAAGATTAGGATAAAATGAACAAAATAACATAGAAATAAAGGAACACACGAGATTTATAGTGTTTCACTCTGTTGATGAAGAGCTACGTCTACTGTGATTCACTATTGAGTTTTCTAGGTACAGATCACAAGATTAAGAGAATAAGAAAAGATGATAATGTAAATTGGCAGAGTTTCGATATATATCTGTGTGTCATCCCAAAGCTACCTTCTCCCCTATTTATAGAGCATGAGATGAAATCATGGTCTTCAACCGTCAAGCGGAGTGGTGTAGTGCCTTACAAGTAACCGCAATAGTGGAACACATGTCAGTTGATAATTAGCTACAGCAATCACATCTCGGTCCTATACTTGACGTGTATTAATCGTCGGAACGTGCTAACCGTTGAATCGATGCGAACGATCTAGACGAACAGTGCTCTAAAAGGGCGGTCTTGGGACGAAAAGCTATTGGTTTAAGTAATCGATCCCAACGAACAAAACGAATAATCGACTTGATCGAGCCAACCTATTCGACTCCCGTGATCAACACTGTTGGGCCGCCAGAGCCCATGGTCAATTTGGGTCCATGTGAATTGTACCCCAACACTTTTTAGGCATCAAAACAGTTCCAGTTTTTTTTGTTTCCACCTTGGTTAGGTCCCTCTCCTCGATACAGTCATTTTTCTCTTTTCTCTAAAAAAAGCTAGGGCAGTTTCGATGCTCAGAAAAAGCCTTTTTTTAGTGCAAAAAAAAAAGTCATTTACCTAATTTCAAATTCTCTTTAACTTTTTTTTCAAAATATCCCGTTTGAATCTTTTAATGTCCAATTGGATTTTTTTCCTCCCTTTTTTTTTCCCTTCTCTGGCTTAATAAGTAATAACTACTCACTGCATCAATGTTGGCTTTACTTTTTTCTTTTCCCTCTACTTGATTCATATTATTTTGACCTTTCAACTTTATTTATTTTATTTTTTTCAGTGTTTTTTTTTTTGCTGGCTTAATAACTAACTATACACAAGGGCATTGCATTAAAAGACTAAGAAATAAACTCACTATAAATTCCAATTTTAAAAAATAATAACAACAAGAAGAAATTATTTTTTAAAAAAATGTAGGAAAGTAGTTTTCCCTTCTTGGTCCGTCATATACAGGGTAACCGGTAAAATAAGAAATAATATAATATTAAAAGAAACCCCTCCAACAGGACAAGCCAAGATGAGGAGGGTAGTGAAGATCTCTGCCTGGGACTCAAACAACAACCATTAGTCTCTGCCTTTTTTTTTTTTTTCAAAGATTTTCTTTTTGTTGTTTTGTCCTCTGGTCCAGAGACCTACCTTTTTTCTTTTTTTCTTTTCTTCTCCCCAGATAGTGGATGATTATTTTCCCGGAAACTCCAGGACCAGGTGCATTTTCGTGGAAAAATTTTCCTTGGGAACCAGTGGTGATGCATTGGATTGTGATGGGCTTTAACTATTTTTAAGGTTTAAGGTTTGTAGTGATCTCTTCCTCAATTGGAATCAGTGAAGACTTTGCTGTTGACTTTTCTGGGTCTTTATTAGAATTGAGTTTAAATCTTTAATGGCAAACTTTTATAGTTTAGACTGAAATTTGAGCTTCAGATTAAAAGAAAGAACTTAAATAATTAGCTGTACTTTGAATTTTGTTTTCCCAGCTTATTTGAGGAGCATGAATTTTTTGTGTGTGGGTTTAATTGTAGAACTCTCTTTAGTTTCTAAGAAAAGGAAAAGGATACTTTCTTTTCTTCTCTCTAAAATTGGGAAAAAGATATGATTTCAAGCATGCAGTCCTTAACATAAAACTTCAACTTGCCAATTTTTTGGCAGCCAAAGAGGAGAACTATTCTGAGGTTTGTTAGCAAATAGGTTTTTGGCTGATTTTGGTTCCAGTTCAAGTTAAACGCAGGGGTTGTCTGAGAAAAAGATTGGAGCTTGATTTGGGTAGAAAAATTGTTATTGTTCAAACGGTTTCTGCAGTTTTGCTGCAAACAAGCCTGTGTAGTTCTTAATCCAAACATAAAGTTGAATGGGAAAAGCACCATTTTGTTTTGTAGATTTGTTGGGTTTCGAGAATGATGGTGGTGGACTTGGTCTCTAGTGCCTCATCTGCTCCAGCTATAGAAGCTCTTTCGCAAACAGTGGAAGGAATTCTTGAGGTTGTAGTTGTTGTGAATGACGTCCTCGTTAAGAAGGATAGTTTTAAGGAGCTTGCTGGCTACTTGGAAAGAGCAGTCCCCGTTTTAAGAGAGCTGAGCAAGAGAAACGTCGATGATTCTGAGAGCTTGAAGAATGCCCTCGAGATTCTGAACCGGGAAACAAAATCTGCAAAGCAATTGATGCTGGAGTGCAGCAAGAAAAGCAAAGTTTATCTCTTAATGAATTGCCGAATGATAGCGAAGCAGCTACAGGACACTTCCAAAGAGATCAGTCGGGCTTTAAGTCTTCTTCCTTTGGCAACACTAGATCTCTCGTCTGCCATTATTGAAGATTTCGAAAAGCTTCGTGAAAGCATGCAGAGAGCTGAGTTTCGTGCGGCAAAAACAGAAGAAGAGATCATGGAGAAAATTGACACTGGTATACAGGAAAGGAACGTTGATCGGTCTTATGCCAATAATCTGCTAGGTCTCATTGTAAAGCAAGTTGGAATTTCATCTGAGAGGTCAGAATTAAAGAGGGAGTTTGAAGAATTCAAGAGTGAGATAGAAAATGCCCGGTTGAGGAAGGACCAGGCTGAAGCTATACAGATGGAACAGATAATCGCTTTGTTAGAAAGGGCCGACGCAGCTTCATCTCCAGAAGAGAAAATTATGAAATACTTCTCTAAGCGAAATTCTTTAGGTAGTCAACCATTGGAACCACTCCAATCGTTTTATTGCCCCATAACAAGGGATGTAATGGAAGATCCTGTTGAAACTTCGTCAGGACAGACATTTGAGAGAAGTGCCATAGAAAAGTGGTTTTTAGATGGCAATGCATTGTGCCCTCTAACCATGACCGCTTTGGACACATTCAAATTGCGGCCGAACAAAACTCTTAGACAATCAATTGAAGAGTGGAAGGATAGGAATACCATGATTACGATTGCCTCCATGAAACAAAAGCTCAAGTCTGAAGAAGAGGAGGAAGTGCTTGTTACCTTGAATGAGCTACAGGTTCTTTGTGAAAAAAGAGACCAGCACCGAGAATGGGTAATACTAGAGGAGTATATTCCAATTCTTATTCAACTCCTTAGTGTCAAGAATCGTGAGATAAGGAATCGTGTGCTTATCATCCTTTGTATTTTGGCAAAGGATAGTGATGATGCTAAGGTACCTTTTAACATATCTCTCTTTCTCTAGATGAAATTTGACGTAGAATAATAATAGTTGTAAGGCGCAGATGCTATATTCTTATCCTAAAATACTATTGAAGATTTTCCTTTCTAGGATTACATTCATATCATCATTTGTCAAATTGGCACTTCTAGATTATAGGCATGTCTTCTGTTTTTCTCTGTGAAGATAGCAAATGTATTGGTCATTTTTCTAACTAAGATATTATATAATTTTGCAAATAATTCCTCTAAAAATTGGAACATGTTGCAGGAAAGAACCAAACAAGTTGGGAATGCGATTGAAAATATAGTTCGATCACTTGGGCGTCGCCCTGGAGAACAGAAATTAGCAGTGGCATTACTGTTGGAATTATCTAAATGTAATTCAATTAGAGATGAGATTGGGAAGGTTCAAGGTTGCATACTCCTACTGGTAACAATGTTGAACAGTGATGACAATCAAGCAGCGAGAGATGCGCAAGAGCTGTTGGCAAATCTGTCATTTTGTGATCAGAATGTTGTTCAAATGGCAAAGTCCAACTATTTCAAACACTTGCTTCAGCGCCTTTCTACAGGTTCTTTAATTTCTCTGATAAGCAGGCTCACCACGGATTTTGATTACAGGATTAAAAACAAAAAACCTTCTGAACATAACTCAGTTATGCATACTTTCTTGTTTGCAGGATCCAAAGGTGTGAAAATGAAAATGGCGTCTAGTTTGGAAGAAATGGAATTGACTGACCACAACAAAGAGTCCTTGCTAGAGGGAGGTGCACTAGGTCCTCTTCTTGACTTGGTCTCACAAGAAGATATTGATGTGAAAAGGGTAGCTATAAGAGCGCTTCTAAACCTCTCAAGCTTACCCAAAAATGGTCTGCGGATGATCAAAGAAGGGGCAGAGCGACCGTTACTTGAAATTCTTGTTCACCCTAGCTCTTCATACTCGAGTTTGCGGGAACCTGCAGCAGCCACTATTATGCACCTAGCTGCTTCAACTGTGTCTGAAGACTCTGAGCAGGCACCTGTTTCCTTCTTAGAATCTGATGATGATATTTTCATGCTCTTTCCTTTGATTGGCTTACCAGGACCCGATGTCCAAAAAAGTATTATCCAGACCTTCTACATTCTGTGTCAATCCCGCTCTGCTACAAATATCAAGACCAAGTTAATACAGGTATAAATGATGGCTTGGCCAGAATTGACTTTGAGTTTTACTCTATTTCACAAAATCTTTTCCAACATACGATTGGTGTAAAAAGGCAAGTTTTCTGATCATTGACAAATTTTCTTAAAGTTGGCTCCTAGAAATTTTGAAACTACTTAGTTCTTCATGTGTTTTACTAGATTCTTTTTTTAAGTCCAATAATGACATGACGCAAACTTTTCCAGTTTTAACAAGCTGTCTATGTATGTTGTGTAGCATCATTTTCAAATAATAACTGGTTTAGCTACATTTACAGTCTTCAGCTATTCCAGTGTTGGTTCAATTGTGTGAGCATGAAAACCAAAGCGTGAGAGCAAATGCTGTAAAACTGTTCTGTTGCTTGACAGAAGGTTTTGATGAAGCCACTGTAATGGAGCATGTGCCTCAAAAGTTCATTGAGGCTATACTAAGGATCATTAAATCCTCCGATGATGAAGAAGAGATTGTTTCTGCAATGGGCATCATCTCTAACCTCCCTGAAACCCCGGAGACCACTCAATGGCTTTTCGACGCAGGGGCACTGCTACTCATCTTCGGTGTTCTCAACAACAGCAAGCATAATGGTCCACACAACAACCAGCTGATAGAGAATGCTGTTGGAGGCATTTGTCGTTTCACTGTTTCAACGAACTTGGAATGGCAGAGGCGGATAGCTGAAGCTGGCACCATTTCCGTGTTGGTACAACTGCTAGAGATTGGTTCCACATTGACCAAACAACATGCAGCCATAGCTCTTGCTCGGTTTTCAGAGAGCTCTTCAAGTCTAAGCAGGCAATTGCCGAAACGTAAAGGGCTCTGGTGCTTCTCAGCTCCTCCAGAAGCTAGATGCCCAGTTCATGGAGGAATCTGTACTACCGCCTCGTCATTTTGTCTCGTGGAGGCAGGTGCTTTACACCCATTAGTGAGAATTCTTGCAGAACCTGACCCCGGTGCTTGTGAGGCGGCTTTAGATGCATTGTTAACTTTAATTGAAGGTGACAGGCTTCAAAGCGGTAGCAAGGTGCTTGGAGATGCAAATGCCATACGGCCTATTATAAACCTTCTCGGTTCCTCTTCTCTTGGATTGCAGGAGAAGGCCCTAAATGCATTGGAAAGGATATTCCGCCTGTTGGAGTTCAAACAGAAGTATGGAGCATTTGCTCAGATGTCCTTAGTTGACTTGACTCAGCGGGGAAGCGGAAGTGTTAAATCCCTGGCAGCAAGAATACTTGCTCACTTGAATGTGCTTCATGATCAATCCTCTTATTTCTGAAGGAATTCTGGCTTTTTGGTGAAATACAGAACTCAGTTTGTTGCTTTGGCTATGGAACTGTGAGATGCCTGAGGAAATGCATGTCTAGGCATGAAAGCACCTCACGTCTCTTGAAGAGGGATTGTAAATGGGTATGCATTGAGAGAAGAAGTTAATTTCTTCTTCCTGAGTTTGTTGACCTTTCTGATCTGTAATTCGCAGTTTGGTTCCTCTTCAAATGGGGTAACGGGGTCGCATTATGAGAGTAACCTAATTTAGTTCACCCCCGCTGGGTGTTCAGATACAAAGCCATTGAACAGTTAGGAAAGATAACGTTGCTCATATTAGATGCTGCAGATGAGTTCTAGAACTTGATTTATTTATTGATAAAGAAGCAAAATCAATCTGCTGCTGATGGACTGGTTAGTGAAGATCTGCTTTTTGGTTCTTTTAGTAGAATTCAATTCTTTGCTACTGAAATGAAGCAGATTCTGCGCGTCTGAATTTAAGGAAAGGAAGTTCGCGTAATTTTACGCATGTATGTACGTATGTATGTATGCATGCATGCATAATAATGCATCTCTCCATATTTGTCTTCTCTCCACCATTTAGCATGTTCCACCCTTCTATAAGGCATTAAACAAGATCTCGAAGGAGTTGTATTGTATGTAAAGTCTACCAAATTCAGTGTATCAAATTCTTTGCAATCTTTGTCTTTCTTGTAATAGAGATAACAAGCTCTTAATCTTTCAGATTCTTTCTTGTTCTTTAGCTCACCTAATGTTTTGCCAGAGTATAGATTAGTATGTGGGCATTGCAGATGGGCTTGTATTTTCAGATAATGTTGCTCATTTTACCGATAGATTATGAAAAGCCAGCAAGCCATACGTAAGTTTTTTTTTTTTTTTTTTTTTTGACGTCTCTGCAAGGCTTCAACCAGGTCATTTTCTTCCCATGAATGATGAAATAAGTTGTTTTCCAAATGTCATATTTCTTAAAAGAGACGTTTTTAATATTTCTTTTCCCGGGTTCCCATGCTATTTTCAGAGACCCTAAGAATGAAGATGGTGTATATGCCCATGTGGGTGCTAACATATCACACATCTAATAGATTAAACCAGAGAATGAATGGCATATTTGGTCATGACATTGTGACTGTTGAATAAATGGTTTCCAAACATGTAATAAGGGAAATAAATTAAGGACTAATTTAATGATGATGATGTTAAAGATGAGAAATAAATAAATAAATAAATAATTGGAATACTTGATTAATACTAAAGAACTAAAGAATATGTCGAAAAAATGACTGGTGTTATCAGCAAAATAATAAGATTAACAAAATGAAAACAAATGGAAAGAGTGAACATAAACAAACAGAATCCAGATTAATAGAAATAAATAGATGTGTAAAATATTGGAGAAGTGTACAATCTAAACAAGGACAAGTAAATATTGGAAAGTGAACTGCCTGTCCAATATATATATATATATATATATATATATATATATATATTTATACACACTGGAGAAATGACACGTCTTAATGAGAATAAATAAACAACGGAAAATGACTAGTCCTCGTGAAAATTTGTAACTGCTGAAGAATTGATCAGTCTAAATAGAAATAACTAAATATTGAAAAGCGACCATATCGAGAATATATAAATATCGAAAAGATAACTAGTTTTAGCAAGAGTATGTAAATATTATATTAGTGATAAATTATGGATGTGACACCTCGCTTGAAAATGAATGATGAGTAAAAAAAAAAAAAACAGGATAACCAGTTCAATCATGTCTATGAATAATGTCAGACAGTTGTCTACGAAGAAAAGTACAATACCACTATACAAAGATTTTAAATTAACATTTTAATTATTTAAAAATAAAAGCTTTTTATTTTTTAAGAAATTTTGTATCTTTTATTTAACTCATGAATAGAGATATTTGATTATTTCTAATAGGATTTTACCATTTTAGTATCTTGTATTTGAATGTAACATGATATTTGTCCTTTATTCTTTGTAAATTATTAAAAAGGTAGCTAGTTATTTTTAAAAAATATTGTTATGAGAACTTGAGCATTTTTTAGGACATAAAATATTCAATTTGCCCTATGAAAAACATCATTTTGACACCCTGAATTTGTGTTTTTTAACAAAAAACTTTCTTGTTACCCTTTTATTAATGATTCTCCATTTAATTTTATATAAAACTATAATGGACAATCAAAACAAAAAATCAAACAAAACTCATAAAAAAAACATATATGTAGATTTATTTGTTTTTTGGTATTATTTGTATTTATTTTTATTTATAGTTTTAACAAAAAAATTAACGTACATTAATAAAAGAATAAGTTGAAAATTTCACATACGTCACAAAACATGAACATATGGTATCAAAATGATATTTTTAAAAAACTACAGATACCATTTTGATATTTTTTAAACAATAAAGTATCAATGTAATGTTTTTCTAAAACATAAGACACGAAAATGATAATATCCTATTCCTAAAAATAGATAGATACTTTTTTGGAATGAAAAAAAAAAAAAAAAAAACAACTAAATTGAAGTTAGTTTCTAGTACAAATTTGCCAAGTGAGGAACCGACTATTGCCGGTGGAAAGCACAAGTCACCGGAAACAGGTATAGAAACCGGTTCAAAATTTAGAGTCCGTTGGTTTATAAATTTGAATAAAAAATTTGAATAAAGATTTAAATTTTTATGAGAGAAAATACTATAATAAAATAATTTAAATCGTGATTTGAACTACGAACCAAACACACCCTAACTGATCTTAGCTTTAAATTTTTTAATCCAATTCCTTCATCTCAACGGTCCTAAATCTTTCGACATGATCGACACGGGTCGATGTAATACTTTTCTTTTTTGAACTAACGATCAACTAGGACTGTTAAAAAAACAAAATACTGAAACCAACCGGTGAAAACTGGAAATATATATATATATATATATATATATATATATATATATATATTTGGTTAACCGAACCGACCACCTGCACAAATAAAAGGAAAATAGATTTGTGTAGAACCTTTAACTTGATGTTCTTTAAGTCATTAACTTACTTATCAAATCATAATTTTAATTATATTTATTATTCTTTTTTCATGCACATTTTTAAAATGTGATATAAAAAAGTTGAGGAATGCTTAGGTCACTTTTTTTTGTCACTTTATATATTCTTCTTTTGCTACATGTCATTAAAAAAATAGAGCTTAATAACAAGACATCTTTTTAATAATTATTACAAATCCGTCATTTTCATGTTAGGATCTATTTTTTTCCTCCTATTTGTGTTTATTTTTCCTCCTTTTAAAATTTCAAATTTACATATATATGTTATTATATACATTTAAAACGTACAACCTTTGTATATAAACCTTATACGTATAGAAAAACCGCACATAACGTTTAAAACTCTTTATATATGTGTGTGTAATTGTTATATATATATATATATATATATATATATATATAT
>CAMOHE010051553.1:140378-155899 GCA_946598075.1 Artocarpus hirsutus
CTGATCTTAGCTTTAAATTTTTTAATCCAATTCCTTCATCTCAACGGTCCTAAATCTTTCGACATGATCGACACGGGTCGATGTAATACTTTTCTTTTTTGAACTAACGATCAACTAGGACTGTTAAAAAAACAAAATACTGAAACCAACCGGTGAAAACTGGAAAATATATATATATATATATTTGGTTAACCGAACCGACTACCTGCACAAATAAAAGGAAAATAGATTTGTGTAGAACCTTTAACTTGATGTTCTTTAAGTCATTAACTTACTTAGCAAATCATAATTTTAATTATATTTATTATTCTTTTTTCATGCACATTTTTAAAATGTGATATAAAATAGTTAAGAAATACTTAGGTCACTCTTTTTTTCACTGTATATACTTTTCTTTTACCACATGTCATTAAAAATGGTTCCTCCTATTTGTGTTTATTTTTCCTCCTTTTAAAATTTCAAATTTACATATATATGTTATTACATACATTTAAAACGTACAACCTTTATATATAAACCTTATACGTATAGAAAAACCGCACATAACGTTTAAAACTCTTTATATATATGTGTGTAATTGTTATATATATATATATATATATATGAACATATATAATTATTATATACATAAACGAATACATAAACCGTGTATAACATCTAAAACTTAAAACCATTATTACATATAAAACAAAGTTATATATATAACACATAGTTTAAAAGCCGTCGGAATGTACGTACTATTTTATTTATAGTTTAAAAGTACTATTTTATTTATAGTTTAAAAACCGTAGGTATATACGTAATATTTTATTTTTGTTTTTGCTTTTTAAAAAAAAAAACTAGGTACATACTGTTGAAACATGTATAAAAATATATACATATATATAAATATATAATATAAGTCTACTATTTGATTAAAAGAAACAGAAAACAATTTATACCTTCTCTAATAATACTGAGTGGCAAATTTGTAATAAAATATAACATAATGGGTTATTGTTATGTTTAAACTTCATTGAAAAATGAGATAATATGTGACAAAAGAAGAATCTAAAAAGAATGATAAAGAGATTAACCTTAGCTTTTGTTAAAAAGTTTAAAAAGGCATTGCATATTTTTAATGCGCATTTTTGAAATATGATATAAAAAAGTTTAAAAATGCATTGCATAGAGTGGGAGTCAAACCTTTCAATCTTAACAAGACAAGAACACCTTTGATCACCAAGTTGTGCTCATGCTATAAACAATTCTGAGTATGGAGGATATTTATTATAAATAGGCGTCTGTTACAGCATTAAAAGATCAAACTTTCAAGGTCTCACGTTAGAAAGAAATGAAAATGTCTTCTCTCCACTATTCTATATAAGGCATTATAAGCTGCATTTCCCATTCACATCTAAAAAGTTCATTTTGAATATCTTCATGGATTCAAAATAAAATAATTTATTTTCTAATTTTGACTATTTAAATTGTAAGATTAGGTAAAAATATATATTTTTGATGATTTTAGATTTCTTTTTTGGGTTGTTATGAATATTTATCACCCTCTTTAATTATCTAAAAATTAGAAACCCTAGTTATCTCTCTCTTCACTTACTCGCTCTCCGATGATGACAGTGCAGTGCCATCTTGAGGCGGCGGCAGAGTTTTGGGCAAGACAGCAATGGCAACTTCATCATGAGATAACGATGGCGATAGAGAGACACCTGTAAGACTTGGTGCCCTAAAGATAAAATAATGTAATTATTTTTTAGACATTTAATAATAAATAATTATTTTCAGTGTCAAATACATCAATTTTGTTTTCTTTTATATTTATTTATCTTGTATATATGATAAGCAAATAAAGTCTGAGATTTTCATTCTAAATTTTTAAGATCATGTATATGATGAACAGATCATGTAGAAGATATAAATCTTAAGGTGATAATATAAATATATAAAGGTCCGCAGTCGAGGGAAGAAAGTTAAGCATCGTATTCATGTTAAAATTGTTATATTGTCTACATTCCTAACAGGAAATGACTTGTCTTGATCATTAGAGTGGAACTGCACGAGTAGAAGCATTGGTATATTGTCATTGGTGATGATATATTAGATTAGGACTAAAGACGAATTGATTTGGTTATTAATTTTGTTTAAATAAATCAATTCACTTTAGACAATCATATGTATAACATTTTATTCTTGAAATGAATTAATAAAGCCCAATTCTTGACTTGTGTATTTTAATGTATCAAATGATGACATCATAAATTAGATAAAGGTATTTATATCGATACACTGAAGACATGGATTTTAAAGGATGCAGACTCGTTATTCATAAATATGAAATTCATAACTCTTTTATAGAGTTAATAATATTCCCTCATAAGCATTATCTTTGTAACAGGAAAATTGGAGCGCTTAACTGTTTATATATATGTGTGTGTGTGTGTGTGTGTGTGTAACTGAATGGTATACTATTTATATTGGATATGAATAGTAAAATTCCAATGGTTATATAATGTAATATAAAATAAATATAATCGCAGGTAAAATGAAATTTATCCTTAAGCCAATTATTGACATCCCGTCGGATGTTGTACGTGATGATATGTCATAGACGAATGACTTATTAGAGTTTCGTACTTTATATATAGTTCGAGAATGCAATTCTAAACTTTTAGTGAAATAGCTTTAGAATTGATAATTAAAAAATGTATGTGTTAGGGACACGTTATTTTATATTTATAGAAGTTTGATCTATATATGTCAATAGGTCTCTTTAGCTAGCTCACAAATTTTTCTATACCGATATGACGTGTTTTTCCTATAAATTGATAACTTATGTTAATTATTAGATTGGCTTAAATTCAGTTGATTGGATTTAATAATTCATGTTAGTTTATTAGTTGAATTAATTTTGTTAATTATTTCAAGATAAACATATAAAATTATTTGAATATATTATGTTTGATATGGAATTATCTGTATATGATTATTTTAATCAAATTACTTCTACTTTAGGTTATTTGAATTAGAATTGAGGCTCTATGAAAAATTCTTAAGTCAAATAGAATGGATAATTATCCAATCAAGTCAAGATCGATGAATGGGTGGTTTAGGTGGCTTGTATGGAACTTAGAAACGCCAGCATCGTGTCAGCAACGATGCACCAGTCAACATGGTCTACACAAAGGCCAGTTAACTGCCACTGTCAGGTCAGTAATTCATGTCCAATGTGTTTTTCCTGTAGGATTTAATCTTAACTCAAATTTTGAAACCCAACCTGATAAAAATAAGTGCCCTAAATTTAGAGAGAGCATTCCAATGACAGAAACTATAGAACTCCTATAGGGTTATTGTTTAACATCAAGAACAATAGCTCTTGGTTAGGAGGAGATGTTATCAAGAGGAAGGCTGAACAACATGTGTCCACTCACATTCCAATTGTAGAAAAGAAAATAGCAAAGAAGACTAATATATTGAGGCTCTTCTAATCATGATTTTCACATAGCAGATCTGAAATAATTGTTTTGTCAAATGTGCAGTTTCTAGTATACTAGAGATGAAGATTTTTAATTAATTTATCCTATATAGTATGTTTAACTCGTTTTATGGGAAAAACTTTTATTGAAAATTTTAAAATTTCGCAACATATTTGTTTTCCAACAACAATTTCCTTAGGTGTCGGTGCTATTTCTCTCATTTTCCCTTTTTATATGAGCCTCGAGTTAAGGGGTGTCGTCGGAGTCTATTGGGGTCGAGTTTCATCAAACTTTCGATTGGGTTCCATAGATCACCGCTTTCTGTGTAAGGTGGAGTAAGTGGCATCAACCAACATGTGACGGTAAGCCATATAATGGAGAAATCCAACATTTTAATTGACAATAATGCAAACCTAACATAAGTTATATGATGGGGAAAATTTGATAAAAATTCTCAAGCAAAAAACAAATAGTAAAACTTTATAAAAAATTATTAAAAAAAGAAAACATAGTAAAACTTAAAGATCTTACCTTCAAAATCTATGTTGAACATATATAAAGCCAAAGAGTCAAAAGGGTCATTTAATTCAATCAGCTAATATTTATAGATTTAATAATTTCAGGGGCGTGATTTGTCATGATTTAAAATTCAAGAGCCAAAATATGATAAGTTGCATAGTTTAAGGCTGAAAGTAAAATTAGTAGCTTAGTTTCGTCAATATTTAACGGATTTAATAATTGAATGGCCAAAAGAAGAGAAGTTGAATATTTTAGAGGTGTGAATTATTATTACATTTTAAAGTTTAGGGTGAAAATAACATAAGATGGATAGTTCAGGGGACCAAGAGTGAAATTAACCTAAAATGTTATGATAAATATTAGTTAGAATAAAAAAGAATTAAATCATAGATTTTTGAAAACATATTTCAGTAAAAAAAAGAATAAAAAAGAGTATTTACGAAGAAAAAAGCGAAATAAAAATAAAAAGTAAAAAAAAAAAGAAGTAAATGAATAAAAGAGAAAGTAATAAGATAAATCATGTCACAACCCGCCATTTTTGGGCTGTGCTTAACACTTTCTTACTTACGTATCTAAGAAAAACTTATAAATTTTTTTTTATAAATATATTTGTTACACATACAAACTGAAATTTCTTTTATAATTATATATATAATTACACAAGCAACTTTCTTTTTAAAACATCCACTTAGAATATTCAAAAGGGGTTTTATCTCACATAAGTATGCTATATCATTTATACATAAAGATCCAAAATGACTTAAAATACATAGCAACGGAAACATTTCTGTGGCAGTATTCACACCCTGGTCTGCTTATTGCTCATATTTCCTCACCAGCTCATCAGTATATTGATTCTGACCTTCTAGAGGAAATTCCTACAGCATGAAATAACTAGGTGAGCTTATGCTCAGTAAGTCCAAACCTAGCCCACACAACTCTTATATTAATATGCATAATCCATTTATGCTTTCTTATGAACATTCTTTATTCTTGTTATAGTTTTCTTTCATTAGGCCCAAGTGCTCGTACCATGTGTGTACATAAGTCTTCGTAACACCGAGACCATAACAAAGTTTTAACTTTAAACTTCCCTTTACTTCGGGAGTCGATACGACACTTTTCATAGTTCTGGTGTTTCATTTACCAGTCTTGTTATTTTGGTTATTATACTATGCATGTCAATATATGTACATACTATGTACGAAACATTTACACTTTTTAACTACACAGCACATGTAAGCACATTCACATAATTATGCTATATCCTTAAACCTACTCTTTCATATTGTAGGTGGATTTGGAACTTACTTGTTTTTGCTGCTACAAGATTAGTCTCTAGCTCTTTGTTACACATCTAGTGACTTGTTTGGCCATTTATATTATTATTAGCCAAATCATCACTATTTAATTATACATACATAAGGTACACTTTTCGATTATTTAAAGTTCAATTGTCCTCTCATTTCATTCCGATCTTATAGCTTCTATATAAAAAGAGAAGTCCTTAATAAGGTCGTTTATCTCTAACTTATACGTTTCGGGGTCCGTACCGCTCATTCAATGAAAAATGACGCTTTTGCCCTCGATGGTCGCCTTGAATTCCAAGGCCTGGCTTGACTAATTTAACGCGAAACATTGCTTATAAGCGTGAATACGAGCGTTCAGGGCATCGGGTTACTAGTTTGCAATAAAGCCCAAGTTACAAGAAACTTTACAATTTTATCCCTCATTAGAAAATTTTTGACAATTTTGTCCCTGGGACCAAAAATAATCTTTTTAAACTATTAGTCCCCATTTTCCAAGAGCATGAAACTTTCTCAAGGTACCATACCCTAATTCTTTTTTGTAAAATGACGTTTTTGACCCAAAATTTTTTTTTCCAACTTTAATAATTTTTTTGTAAAATTTATATCTCACAACCGAAGGTGATTTTCGACGAACCGTCTTTAATTTTTAACAGTTTTTTTGAGATCTACAACTTTTATTTTTTAACTTTTTCAAAATTCCCACTGGAAAGAAGACTTTTTGGCCTTTTTTTAATTCTGCTGAGAACAATAATTTTTTTACAATTTGGTCCCTAGGCAAATTCGAAAAAAAAAAAAACTTTAAACAGCATTCTAGTCACTGTAAAGGCAGGTTCTATACTTCCTCTAACCATTTTCATGCCCAAATACCATTCTAACCCTAAACACTTTAACTTTACAAGAACTACTGTATTTTCACCAAATGACCCCTTTTTACATTTAAGCTCCAATTTCAACAACACAACCATATCTTAAACCATGTACACAACCAATCAACCCACAAACTTGCTTAAATACTCATATGCACCTTTGAAATAATCAAAATCCAAACAAAACCAAATAAACTTTAAATTGAAAAAGTTAAACATACCAAAAAAAAGATTGATGATCTTAGCCTTTTAGGGGGTTGTTTGAATCTCTTTTCTTTTCCTCTTCCTAGACATATTCATATAAGAAAATATTTAGTCACAATACCCTTCCAAACCAAGAAGAAAATTTGAGAGAAAGTATGGATTTTTACCTTGAAAATATGAAAAACCTTGATTTTTGTAGCTTGAAACTTGGTTGAAGAAGGTTTTGGTGAGAATTTTGATTTGAGAAAATTTTCTGAAAGGGAGACTAGGGCTGCCGAAACTTGCAAGAGGAGTAAATGAAATTTTTTTGATGTTTTAAGCATTAATTAAAAGCTTATCTCTACTTTTTATAAAAAAAAAAAATAATATAGGTGAGTCATCACCTTCATAATTAAGGGCAATAGGTAGTTTTAGTGGATTGGGCCACCTTTCAAGGGGTGGTGGCCCAATAAGAACTCATGGGGTGTCCATATGGTGGGCCCCTAAAATTTCGCAGTGTAATTTTTTATTACGCAGTATTTTTCTTATGCTGTTGGGATAAAACTGTTGGAAAACATATTCTTATACTGTATAGAATATCCTATCTATTCTCTGATTCACTTTTGGAGTCAAAACACAGTATTTTCTGTATCTGTGTTTTTACTTTAGTAGTGTACTTACACTGCGTTGAACACCTTTTATGTTGTTTTAGGTTTTAGCATACTTTTCTACTTTCTTTAGATCTTAATCAACCATTAATTTATACCACAATATTATAATTAATTGTGATATAAAATTCGTTTCATGGATATTATTTATAAATTTTTGAGCTTTTAAGCTCACAAAATCTATGTTTAATAATATCCAACATCGTGTCAAGTTTATCATGAAATTTCCTACTAGTACTGTTTATTATTCGTTATCGTAATTTTTTTTTATAAAAATACGATTTATAAGGGTAAATTCATTAATTAAATCTAATTAAATATTAAATTTTATTAATGCATTTCCTTTGGCCATTACAAATCAAGGCAAGAATAAAAAGAAGTACAAGCGGATAAAATAAGAATTAAAAATTTTGAATAACATTTCAAGACTCTCAAAATGGTGTTTCGTAAAATCAATTCTAATCAAAACTTTTGGTTGCTTTACTATAAAACTTTCATATGCTATAGTGATTAGAAAAGTAAACTATAATATAAAGTTTTCACATGCCATAATTTTCAGTTCAAAAATTTTCGTTTTAACCACACTTTTCAAACATCTTTTCAATCTTTTGTCTTTTTTAAACTCTTGGTTTTAATATAATATACATAAATAAGAGTAAGGTATCAAAATGTGATGTTAAATGTATCAATGTGATGTACTAAACACATCGTGCTATTTAAAATTAAAAATACACCACACATAGTGACATAATAATGCCCATTTTTATGTACAAATGAAGGTTACTTTTCTCTTTTCTAAAAAATAAATATAAAAAACGCATTCCACTAAGGCTCAAGGAATGTTTTGGTAAATTATAATTTCTAAATTTCTCAATGTAGGCAATAAATACGGGTAGATGTTAAATACTTTTAGCAACAAAGTTTAGAAAAAAAATTAATGGGAAAATTTTTATGATGAAATTAAAATATAACCAAAATTTTAAACTATTTTAATAATAATCAAAATTACATAATAATTATTTCGATAAGATTATCCTGAATCATATATAACATTTTTTACAAATTGAAATCGTTTTCAAATTATACCTTCATGGACAACGTGAACGTTGGCCTTTGCCTACGTAGAATGCCACATTCAACGACAACAAAAGAACAAATGGTGTGATCTCAAAAATAAAATAAAATAAAATAAAAATAGTTCATCTGTCTTCACAAAACCTCTAATTAAGATTTTATTCTCTGTTTCGTTTTTGTGGTTGTGCGGAGACTTCAGACTTTGGTGCCTAAAACCAGTACATGTTTGATAAAATGCTTCTGTGAAAAATGCTTCACAGAACATATTTGTTATGAACCAGCTTAAGCAGATTCATGCTCACGCACTTAGAAATGGTGTAGACCACTCAAGCACCCTCATTCTAAAGCTTCTCGAAATTCCGAACATCCCATATGCCCGCAACCTGTTCGAGCTTATTCCCAAGCCAACGGTGTTTCTCTACAACAGGCTCATTAAAGCCTACTCTTCTACTGGCCAACACCACCAAGGCTTGTCTCTCTACAGCCAAATGTGCCTGCAAGGCTGCACCCCGAACGAACACTCCTTCACCTTGTTGTTCTCCGTTTGCTCTTCGCTTTTGTCGTGGCGACTAGGCCAATTGATGCATTCCCGCTTTGTTAAGTCGGGTCTCTTGTGGGGCATTTTTGCTTCGACAGCTTTGGTGGACATGTACGCCAAACTTGGAATGTTGGCTTGCGCCTCCAAACAATTTGATGACATGAGGGTTAGAGGAACAGCCACTTGGAATGCCATGATATCGGGCTACGCAAGGTCTGGGGATATGGAAGGAGCGTTAGAATTGTTTCTCTCGATGCCTGACAAGAACGTGATTTCTTGGACTACAATGATATCAGGTTACTCGAAAATGGACAATATGCTAAAGCCCTGGAAATGTTTTTACGTGTGGAAAAGGAAAAAGATGCGAGACCTAATGCAATCACTATAGCCAGTGTTCTCCCTGCTTGTGCAAATCTCGGGGCATTCGAGGTTGGGGAGAGGATCGAGAAGAATGCAAGAAAGTTTGGGTTCTTCAATGATTTGTACGTGAGTAATGCTGTACTTGAAATGTATGCGAGGTGCGGTAAACTTGAAACAGCTAGGCAAGTGTTTGATGAGATTGGAAGGAGGAGAAACTTGTGCTCTTGGAATTCAACGATCATGGTATTGGCCGTGCACGGAAGATGCAAAGAAGCTTTGGATCTTTATGCACAAATGATGGTAAGCTCTTATCACTTCTGTTAGTAATTTCTTCATGATGTTTAATATTATTGTTATCAAGTTTTTATTAACGAGTGTCCGCTGACTCCAGACAGTAGGAATTGCGCCCGACAATGTCACATTTGTGGGAATTCTCTTGGCATGTACTCACGACGGAAGTGTCATCAAAGGGCAACAACTCTTCAAATCGATGGAGCCAAAGTTCGGTATTGCTTCAAAGTTAGAGCACTACGGATGCATGGTTGATCTCCTAGGCCGAGCTGGAGAACTGCAGGAAGCTTATGATCTGATACAAGGCATGCCAATGAAGCCAGACAACGTTATATGGGGCGCACTTTTAGGAGCTTGCAGCTTCCATGGCAATGTTGAACTCGGTGAGAAAGCAACCGAGTCCCTCTTCAAGCTCGAGCCATGGAATCCAGCAAACGATGTCATTCTTTCCAACATATATGCATCGGCAAGGCAATGGGACAAAGTTGTTAAGCTGAGGAAATTGATGAGAGGAGGGAAAATTACAAAAGCAGCAGGGTATAGTTTCATTGAAGAGGGAGGCCAAGTTCATAAGTTCATTGTGGAGGACAAATCACATCCAAGAAGCGAGGAGATATATGCTTTGTTGGATAAGTTTTATGCAAAAGTGAGGCTTTGTAGAGATGTAACTAATTGCCTAACTGAAGTTAAAGAACTGCATTTTTGAATCAAAGCTACTCTTTTATATTTGTCCTTGCATTTTTCCTTCCCTTTTGAATACGTTGTAACAGGGGCCTACCCTTGTGAGTGGGCTAGGTTGCTGCCCAAACGAACTGAAAAAAGTTTTTTTTAATAAGACCAAGACTAGATTTTTGTTTCAACTTTCTAGTTGTTGTCCTTTTTTTAAACAAAATTCCCCTCCCTGTTGTTTTTAAGTCGTCCTTTTTAACATTATTTTACAGGTAAATTACACTGACGTCTTTTGTGTTTTACCCAAATTATAAATACATCTCCTTAATCAAAACTAATTACACTGATACTCCTTGGACCAAACTCTGCTAAATTTTTGTTTAAAATGACAAAAATATCCCTTTTCATGGCAAACATTGACATAAAAACATCAAATATCAACCATTGATCTAAAAAACACCTGCTTAATCTAAACAAGCAAAGCAAACCCCCAACCCCCTGTCGTGTGCCCAGGCCCCTGCCACTCCGTCCCCCCTACGACTGTGGCCAGTAGATTGCAACCCCACCCGATGCCTACCCCGATTTCCCCCCCAACTTGATGCCGACCCCCCACTCATGACCCCTGACCCCGACGCGATCAGCATTGCCCCACCCTACCCCTCGCACACCCTCGTCGGCCCCTCTCCCAACGAGACCCCACCCTTGTCGCCCCCTTCATTGTTGTAGCCAAAAAGAGAAAGCCAAAGAGAGTTTTTTTTTTTTTTTTAACTTCAATTTGTTTTTTAAATCAAATTTCATTTTATCTCCAAAAAAAAATCAAATTTCTGAATCAAAACAAAGATTTCTTTCCTTAATAATTTTTTAAAAATATCACTTTCCAAAAATAATTTTTTTAAATTATATATATTTTTCATTTTTTTCCAAAAAATATCTATTTTTATTTTTGTTTATAATTTTAAAGTTAAATAAAACACTCTCTATAATTTTTTGTTCGAATTAGTTAGTTTTGATTTTGTTGAAATTAATTTGTTTTAGTTTTGTTAAAATTAATTAGTTATTCATTTTTTAATGTTAAAAAAGTCAAAAATGTCATTTATTTTTAGGTGTATAAATAGCTTAAAACAATTTTTGATGGATGGAGGGATAATTTTGACATTTTAAGCAAAATTAACAGTTAATTAATGGTCAAATCTCACAATCAACTAACAGAGGGAGTCTTTCTATAATTTTTTTTTAAACAGTCAAAAGGTGTTAGTATGATTAGTTTTAGTTCATGGGGTGTCTCTATAATTTAGGTAGAACACAAAAGGCGTCAGTGTAATTTATCCTTATTTTATTTGTTGTCGCTTTGAGGCTTTGTCATTTTCTTGTTATTTGTTTTTCTTTAAATAAATAAAATAATTGTCTTTTGTTGTTAATTAACTGTCTTTTTCACGTGGCTGTGAGTTTCTATATGGTTGAAGTTTCAAATTATTGACCTTTTTGAAGTATCCCTATCGAAGTCCTTGTTGCATTTTTTCTTCCAAGTCGGTTTTTTTTCCTCTAAATGCAAGTCTTTATAGGTCACTAAGTTTTCTTTTAAAATATATACATTATTTTTTAATCCCAAACTTAATCATTTCCACTTTTATATATAAAAATTAATTGTAATATTTTAATATCATGACCTAACTTGGTCATTATCCAAATGTAGAGCTCAACATATAAGCTAAAGCTCTCCAACATGAACTAAGCAGAGGAAGGAAAGAAAGGAGAGGTAGAAAGACAAATAAAAATCTCTGTTCAAAATTACCAGCGAGTATCTAGAGTTTGTTTTCGATGTGGTTGGTACTGTTAGAAAGCTCTCGATAAGATGAGTCTGATAACGTGTTATGCCATTAACGATTCAAACCATAGCCATTGGAATCACTGGTCAAAGTTCTGAAAACCATCGAATTTTTTTGTCTGGTGTCCAATTAGGATGATTTTTATCTCTACAGACTCATAACGACGAGAGGAACAAAACTAGACTGGTTTTGCCTGACAAAATTGCTAGAAAATAGTCGCTAGAGCTACAAATTCCAGCCACCACCATGGCCAACTCTAATGAATACCTTCCCAGCCATCGTTTTTCTCACCACCGCCGCCAAAACACTCATAGGACTTCAGCATCAAAACTCACTCATCAATTTGATGTCACCACCATCCTTTGGCCGAAAATTGAATGCGACAACGTCGATTTGTTGTAGCAAAACTCTATCCTTCAAATTCGACTACCTAGGACCAAATTGAAGGTTCCAATATGTTCAGTGGGTGACAAGTAGTGTTTTACCTGCTTCAATTTCAAGAAACAATTGTCGGTATCGCAGGATTTGTGGTTGTTGGGGTCTTTGAAGGAGAGGGTTAATTTTGGGGCTTTTCAATCTTAATTGTTAAATTGACACCGCCACTGAACTCATAGGGTTGATTTAAGGGGGTAGGTTTGAGGCTAGATATCGATTAAACGGTTAACGCCTGTCAAACTAATCAAATCTGGTCAAAGCTAGTCAATAGTTGACCCAGCCTCTAATTAATGATCCGAGACCAGCTCTAGCTCGTTTCAACATTCCAAACACAACCATGACCTTCGTTTGGGTTAATTCAATTTCATTAAAAATCATCTGATACCAAATGCACGCAAAATGAGACAAAGTAGATTGATAGGATGGAGATTAGAACTAGTAGCTACTACTTTACAAATCTCTGCGAGTCATTCCTAGTAGTCTACATTCCCTTCAGGACCTATTTCAAGGTAAGAAATCTATTATTCAACTTTTTGTAAGGTTTTATTTAATTAAAATTGATTATTTGTTTGCAAGATATATTATATATTGTCATTATTATTATATGAATATGAATATCGTGCAGACCCGTCTTGTGATGTACAGCATGGTCAAAATTGATTTTGACATAATTTGAAGCATAAAGTGATATAGGAAGCATGGTTAAGTTAAATGGACTCTTGTGTACTAGTGAAGAATTGAAACATAATAATACGACATATAGAGACATGGATTAAGAGCTTATAAGCTCAATATTAAATGAATAAAAATGTGTAATGTAAATAGGGCAAAGCTTATGTCTTTGGGTTCAAAACCCTAAAAGGAAAAAATAAGAGGAAGCAATGGTGCTCCTTTGGGTCAAAAGTCTTAGGATGCACTACAAGAACATGACTTGGTAACGACGTAGGACAACCACTCCTTTCACTTAACTATTCGACAATCAATATAATGTATTATCTAGCGCACCCTACGAGGAAATTGAATATGAAATAATATATAAATAATAATGGATATATAGGTGCTACATAATCTTGTTATAATATATGTATATATATGATATACAAACACGGTAATTATTAATCATCCACTGGTTATAGGCACAATGGGCTTGTTAGGAATTTATTAATGATGTATTGATGAATAAACTAACCATATAGGTTCAATATGGTAAGTAATGAAGTCAAAAGTTAAGTAATGGTTTCCCTATTGAATATGTTGTCATACATCCCCCATATTCAATATGAGGTTATGACACGAAAATAATTAAGGGGCGTGTGTAACCGTAACTAGTTGAAGCCGTTATGTTGTTAAGAATATTTTTCTTTATAATGTAAGCATCTTAAGTTTCTATCCGTAACTGTATTAAACTATCTTGAGGGTTGAAATAATAATGATGGTATATTTATAATATTAAACTAAACGTGTTACATTAAACTGTGGTTTTATTGTTTTATATTTTTCTTTTAATTTCTAAAACTTGTTTCAAGATTGAGTAAATTTTTAAAATGTTTTATTTTTTTTATTTTTTTAGTTTTTTTATTTTATTTATTAAAAGCTCTTAAGTCGGGGCGTTACAGTCTTCTTGTTATTTTTTTTTAATTATTGTTATAGATATAATGGATGTCTCGGTCAAGACACTCGTTAGTTGTTAATTTTCTTAAAGAAGAACAAAAAAAAAAAAAAAAAAGAGTTGTCGTTATCGTCTACAAGACCTTGATTTGAATACTCGTCGTTTCTAAAGTCCTTGTCATTTTCAAGTTGTTGTTGTCGTTTTTAATAATTGTCGTTCTTCAGAACATGCATTTTTGAATCATTGTCGTATTTCTTTGTTGAGTCATTGTAATATTTCGGTTCCTTGTCTTTTTTTGATTGTGGAGCATTTTCAAGTTTATGTCGTTTTTAAGCAACATCATTTCTTGTGTAGTTGTCGCTTTTTAAGTTTGTTTTCTGATTTTATTTGCACGCATGTCTCTTAATTTTGGGTCACTCTCACATTGTTGTTAAACTTTAAAATTTTTCACCTTCCTATCTTAAACTTTGAATTCCTCCCACTTTGCATCTTCCGTTTAATTTTCCAAGAAGACCAGACAAAAAAAAAAAACACAAATAGATGGTAAAATGGTGCTTGAACTTTGAGTTATTTACATCTACATCCCTTTAATTTAAGATTGCCCCCACTTTGTCACCTAAACTTGAAGATTGTCCCTAAAAAAGACTGCTACGGCGATGGCCGCCGGGCACATATAACAAGCTATAAGAAGACATTAAAATAAAATGAGAAGGAAAAAGAGATGAATGAAATAAACGACAGTATATGGTGGAAGCGGAGGTAAAAGCAAGGGAAAAAAACACTAAAAAATAAAAACGACAAGAAAGAAAAAAACGACCCTAGAAGCATAACGTGAAAGCTATAAGAGGCAAATGACAACAATACTAAATGACAAAAAAAAATAACGACAACATAACTTGAAAGCAACAACAAAGGTATTGACCAAAACGAAAGAAGGCGACGACAATAGAATGATGCCAAAAAAACGACAATAAAATGGGCAAACTGCGAAAGGGATTTTGTGCTGTGTTCATTCTTAAAATTTTCTTAAAAAATAAGGACAACTCTTGATTCTGATGTTTGTCGCACCCATGAAATCGAAGGCAATAATAAATGCACAACGGAACACTTGCTACTTTAAGACAAGGAATAGGTCAACGGCTGTTAATAACTCACTTCACCGTTTGTAACACGGCGCTTTTATACCTTTTCCGTGCTTTTTTGTTTCCACAAATTTATTATTACTAAAACTCTAAAAACCTTATAATTTGTTTGTCTTTTTTTTTTTCCTTGTATTTGATTGAAAAGAAAATCACTTTGATCAAAAATGAAATTTATCTAGAAACTATGAAAAAAAAAACAAAAAAAAAAAAGCAAATGATAACGTGATTGATAACATTTCATTCCTATTTTCTCAAATGATAACACGTGTTGCCATTTGATATATATAGTATATATGTATATAAAACAATTACAGTTTCTGAAGCACAACAAAAATTCCATCAAAGAATTCCGACTGAAAAAACCCCATCAATCCTATGTTTTCTTCCTCAGCAACATCATCCACCCCGGATTGCTTCTCATGCCAATTTTTCCTTCCTTCTTCTCCTTCTACTCCTCCCCACAAATTTAAGCACTTCATCTATTAGAATCACAGGAGCGGAGATCAAAATGATCAAAAGCCACTCATTCAAACTCAACGGAACAATTCCAAACACATCTGC
>CAMOHE010051554.1:0-12321 GCA_946598075.1 Artocarpus hirsutus
GACACTTGTAACACCAGTTCCTTGATCTCACTAGCATAAAACTCTCCTAAATTAAGCGAGAGCAAATCAATGTCGTTATTAGACTGTCAATCAATTATTTAATATACTACTCATGTAGTACTAGACTTGAAATTCTTACTTATTGAAATTTAGATGTTGTTGATGCTTACTTGAGTTCAGCTTCAGATCAACACCATGTGCAGCTGTGCACGCTACCTAACTCTTCCCTGATCGTCTCTGCCTGATTGGATAAACCTGCAGCAAGAGGAGGACGCTTCGGAGGCAAGAAAATGTCAGTCAATAGATAAGGGCTCTCTAATGCTCAAGGTAGGAGTTGCTCGGTAGAGGACATGAGCTTGTTAGGTGGGAATGAGCATGTCCTAGAATGCAATAAATTTTTCCTATTTATAGGCTACCACTTGGACCTGGTGTTAGGTGGGTTTTGCCCATGACTCGAGTCTCACATCAAAACGTGTTAGGTGGTAAAAGACAAGTGTTATGTCCCTCCGTCGGTGGATTATTTCTCATCCGATGGCAAGTTGTTTGCTATCTGTTGGTCAGTGATGGCGAGTAGCAGCCCACTTTCAAATAAGAAGAATCTGAACCGAGCTAGTGCTCAATCCGAGGAGGCAACCTGTTGAGGTGCAGCCCGGGGGACCCTAAGAAGCACCTCGGATAAAAGACCAGGCTCATCGGGATCAGTTTTTAGCTCCTCGAAGCTTTACCGAGCTGTTTGGCTAACCACCCGAAATAGGCTCCCCGGTGGTGGCATCGAGCTCACCCTCAACAGTAGCCCCCCAGTTCACCTACTCAATGCTCGGTCGGGTGGACTATGTTGAGTGGGTGAGGTCGGTTCTGGATGGAAGATTAAGCGGCATCCTGAGGTAGGATAAGATGAAAGGTCATGTGATGAGGCTAATAGCGACACGTGTCACACTACGAACGGGTACTCCCCTGACAAGCATAATCATCGCGCCTCTTCATTTTTTGCTCCTAGGTTTCCGTCTAAAGCAGCTATAAATAGGACCCTCCCCTTCTGTCATTTCCACATGCAATCAAGGCCACATTTTGCCGCTCTTGAGTTTTAGCTGTAGAGTGTAGTTACCAACCCTAGAACTTTTCGTTCCCAAGCTTCTACAATCCGATCAGGTAATTTTTTGAGGATCATGAAAAAGATGAGTGACCTATTAGATTCACAGAACATTAATGTTTCCAAGTCAGAAAGTAGTTTTAAGACCGAGTCATCGTCATCTACAGAAGTTGACGTAGAAGGACTGTCCTCAGAGCAAGATAGGGTTGGCCGGCTGGCCAAAATATTAAGAGTCGACGTCCAGATTGCTCCTGAGCAAGAGTTCCTCAACTTGTTGGATGGGGAGCACCTAGTGAGACTGTGTAGGGGCGAGAATCCCTATTTAGGCGGCATCGGGGCTCGCATAATAGAGTATGTGAACAGCTGGTCTAAGGCACCTACGTCATCTAGGCTGAAGCGATTGTTGCAGATCTCATCGATTTGGCACTGCAATTCTTGAAACTGGCGACTATTCCTATCCTCGGGCAGTTCAACCCTATAGGGTACTCCGCCCTCCACGCGGTCACCTGCACCAAGTTGGTGACCTTGCTGTGCTTCATCCTAGAGCCCGAGCCGATCAAAAACATATGCTTAGGAGCCTTGCCGTGATGCTCGTTCCTATGGGCCAAGTCATCCTTCTTGGACAAGTCTGTTATTTGCCAAGACATGCTTCTTGTCCTGCCCAACCTCCAGCTACTTCCTGTCCTGCTCGACCTCCAGCCTGGTTAGCCAAGGCTGGAGGAAAAGGCTAGGACCCTTTTTAACGTTGAGCTTGTTACGCGAGCTATTGAGTGAGTATCTGCACTGCATTTGTCAGTTCTTGGGTGAGATCTTGGCCAACTGGGTCTTGTACTTGTTTGGCCTTCACCGTGCTTCCCTGACCCCTCGGATTGGGACCTTGTAGCCTAAGGATGACCTCTAGGTCTAGCTAGATTATTTCAGTTTCGGGCTTCTCCCGACCCCTCATGTTGGGCACCCTAATCCCGGGTGTTGCTTGGCAGAGGACAGGAGCTTGTTAGGTGGGAAGGAATGTGTCCTAGAATGTAATAAATGCATCCTATTTATAGGCTACCACTTGAACCGGGTGTTAGATGGGTTTTGCCTACGACCTGAGTGTCACATCAAGACATATTAGGCGGCAAAAGACAAAGTGTCATGTCCCTCCATCGGCTGATTGTTTCTCATCCGATGGCTAGTTGTTTTCCATCTGTTAGCCAGTGATGGCGAGTAGCAGCCCACTTTCAAGTAAGAAGGATCTAACTCGAGTTGGTGCTCAATCCGAGGAGGCAACCTGTTGAGGTGCGGCCCGGGGGATCCTAACAAGAGCCTTGGATAAAAGATCCAGGCTCATCGGGATCAGTTATAAGCTCCTCAAAGTTTTGCCAAGCTGTTTGGCTGACCACCTAGAGTAGGCTCCTCGAGGGTGATGCTGAGCTCACCCTCAACAAATGTCTTACTGGTAAATCGCTTTGTCTTGACTTTTAGATGGGAGGGTTTTCTAATCTTAAAATTTTGCTTGGATCATTAAGGATTTATTAACTTGTCTCACGGCGATCATTTTCTTAAGCTTCTACACTCTTTAATTATTATTCATCTTATATCTCCTATCACAATTTAACAGTAAGCATCGTAGCTAAAAACTCATGATTATTCCTAAACTGGCTCAATATGCACATAGTATAATAAATCTCGTCATACTGTTGTTGCGCCCAACAATTTAATAGGAATTTGTGCTTATAGGTTTTAAACGCTTACTTTCTTATGAACTTAATGACTTAGTTATTGAAAAATCTTTAATTAATTATACTTATTAATTTATAGATTTTTCCAAACACCACACTATAATTCATCAGTATACATTATCACTAAAATTGTTAGTGATTGTAAATATAGCCTAGTGATAGTCAGTACTTACAAAGACAACCAATAATTCATATATTAATTGTTTAACATATTCTCCTCAGTATTGTTCTTATTTTCTCTCTAGATTCTTAAATTTTTCTTCTCCTTCTCTCTAAATTCAATCAACAATTTTCAGGCATGGAGTAAGGCAACCAAGGAATCCATGGTCAGATGGTCCTGAATATATCACACAATGCCCAATTCAACCAGGAGCCAAGTTTAGGCAAAAGATCATATTCTCCACAGAAGAAGGCACCCTTTGGTGGCATGCTCATAGTGAGTGGGACCGAGCCACCGTCCATGGTGCCATCATCATCTACCCCAAAAATAGAACCAATTACCCTTTTTCCAAGCCTCATGCAGAATTCCCCATCATATTAGGTATAATATATAATTATATAAAAAAATTTATGATATAAAACGTTACATATATTTTAACATGCCAAGGCTCCTTTATTATCTCCCTTTATCTACGAGAAGGTTTGGGAATCTAGTAACCCATTGTCTAAAGTGTAACCTAGTTGGAACCTAGTTGAATCAATTGGAACTAATTGATTCCAACCATCTAAAATGTAAAATAAAAGTTTGCTATAGTATAAAGCTCCTATATGCTAGAATATTTTGGTTCTAACTACATTCTCAAACACTCTATATAAGGTTACACATCTATATATAAGTACCTCTTTGCTATATATGTATACATATATATATTTTTTAAAAATAATAAGAATAATTAGGAAAATTATTAATTGCATTGCAGGAGAGTGGTGGAAGCAAGATATAGTGGAGACTTACAATTTTTTTCTGCAATCTGGAGGAGATCCTATTGTTTCAGATGCCTTTACCATCAACGGTCTACCTGGTTATCTTTATCCTTGCAGCTCAAAATCAACAGGTCAACCTCTTTATAGTTGAATAAGTGTATTACGATGTCAGTCTCAATTCTAAAACCAAATATTAAGACCTACTTGGGTTTCATTATTTTTTTGCTGAACAAAAGTCTTAGGAGGGAGTGACTAATGTTAGCATAACTCCTTGGATGTCACAAAAGGAGTCCTTCAAATATTGACAAGAATGTTTATCAAAAGCCTTACAAGCAAATCCTACTTCTTGAAAAAGGAATACATCACCCTAGTCCTAGCGAATATACTAATAGCGAAGATAAAACACTCTAAATATAGTATTAGGCCAACAGGAAACAAACCTTTATATTTAATAACCTTTTGAGGTAACCTTGCACTCGAACTTGAGATCATAAGCCTACTATGGTACTCCATATTTACCACTAGAACACCACACTTGGTGGTATTATTTTTGTATTTAAAATTGAAAACTTGAACTTTGTGAAGATTGAGATGAAGGCCTAGCATGTTCTTCTAAAAAGGTTGTAGTAGTATTTTGTTCTTAGAGAGAGAATTATGTAGTAAGAGAAAAAAAAAATCCTATTGGTAGTTTATAATTCCCGACTGGCAATTCACATCAAAAACCATATCATAGCAAAAAAGAAAAAAAAATTGTTCTATAGTAGGGGAAAAAATACCCCGTCAACAGGGCACAACTCTTAAAACTAAAAAGGAGGATTTATCTAGATTAGTCGTTTTTGTGTTTTATCTTTGTTTTGCCATTAGTTTATCATTATTTGTCTAATTAGTTGTTTATTTTAATGAGTATTATTGTTATTTTGTTAAATGACTATAAATAGTCATATTGGCTGGCATACTAGAATATTAAGTATTAAATACAAAATTTAAGTGTTTTCTCTCATATTAAGGGATTTCCCTCTTAGAGGTTATGTTAAGTAGATTTTGAAATCCTGTATAAGTTAGGTTGGTAAATTCTATATTCCTAATTCTGCTGCATCAATTTCATTAACTTGTTTCATTTTTTAAATTTGATATAATTATGACATGATCTACCGATTCAAAGTTGAGTCTTACTAGTAAGATATTTTTTTTATAGGATATAGCATATTTGTCCACACAAAATATATGCATATATATAACAAAACATATTTTGATTTTCAAATATTCAAAATTGTAAAGGAGTAAAAGGCTTTTTTCTTTACTTTATTGAAGAATTCCTCTATTGAAGCTTGTGAACTTAGTATAGTACGTACTATCAACTACTATTTTATTATAATCAAGGTTTGGTTGTTAAATATTTCACAGATACATTCAAGCTACAGGTTGACTTGGGTAAGACTTACCTACTTCGTCTAGTGAATGCTGCCATGCAGAGCATTCTTGTCTTTGCCATCACCAACCACACCCTAACTGTCGTCGGCTTAGACGCAAGCTACACCAAGCCATTTCTCACTGAATACATCCACATATCACCTGGCCAAACCATTGACGTCTTGTTCACAGCTGACCAAAACCCTAATCAACTTTACCATATGGCAGCTAAAATCTACTCTCCTAATCCTCTTCTTATCGTCGACCAAACCACCACCACAGCCATAATAGACTACAAACACAACCACACTAATACTACTAATATTCCCACCCTGTCACCTTCCTTAATCCCTAAGCTTCCATCTAAGAATGACACTGTTTCATGGGCTCGTTTCACAAGTAAGTTAAGAAGCTTAGCCAACCAATATCACCCCATAGACGTTCCATTACACATAACAACTCCATTGTTCTTCACCCTTTCTTTGAACTCATTCCCTTGCCCTTTTCACATGAACGCTTCGTGTCAAGGGCCAAATGGGACTCGTATATCGGCTACTGTTAACAACATAAGCTTTGTGACCCCAACATTGATTGACATATTAGAAGCTTACTATTATCACATCAATGGTGGGTTTGAAGTTAGGTTTCCGAGCTTCCCACCGTTAAAATTCAACTTCACAATTGAAGATCCGCCGTTGTACTTGGAGTTGCCAAGGAGAGGGACAGAAATAAAGGTGGTCGAGTACATGTCCAATGTGGAAATTGTTTTTCAAGGGACGAGTATATTTAAGGGGAGTGAACATCCCATGCATTTGCATGGATTTAGTTTCTACGTGGTTGGATGGGGCTTTGGCAATTTTAATAAGTACAAGGATCCTTTGAAGTATAATCTTGTTGATCCTCCTCTTCAAAACACTATTGTTGTCCCTATAAATGGCTGGACCACTATCAGATTTAAGGCAGATAATCCAGGTACATACATCATTTTGGCTGCTAGTTTTTTGTTGTAGAGAGGATTTATGGGGTATAAAGCATACCTTATTGATATTGTGCAGTTCCATCATATTATACTATAATCTTGTCAAAACAAAAAGATACGGTTATTTTCAAAATTTATTCAAAATATGATTGTTTGAAGCTGTTCAACGTCAATAGGATATTTTTTTATATCTTACTAAAAATTCTCCTTTTGATTCGTTTGTTTCTAGTTTTATTATTACCTTTTATACTTTGCAAGAACCATATAACAACATAAAAGTGCAATTGAAGGGGGAAAAACTTGAAGAAGTCTTGTCAGATTAAAATTGCTTTGGGTAAAATTTTTCAGCAAAGATGATAATGATGTGTGTTCTTTTGTTGGTTTGGTGAAATAGGAGTATGGTTTATGCACTGCCACTACGAGAGGCACATTTCGTGGGGGATGAACATGGCCTTCATAGTGAAAAATGGTAAAGCTCTAGATACTCATGTGTTACCCCCACCACCAGACATGCCACCATGCTGAGAAGAACATGCCCCATTTGCTCATATCAAATTATCAATGTCGTCTTCGTCTCTCTCTTCTCCATTTGTTGTCGTATAGTCCTTAGTTTTGATTTTATCAACTTTAATGTCCGCATTTATATTTTAAACCCATGAGAAAACATCCTAGAGTCAACTCTGGATAATCCTTTTGGAGGACTACGTGAACAACCGGTTTCACAACTCTATGACCAACAAAAGGTAGATATGATGATGGACTGTCAAAGTTCAAATAAAAAAAAACTCGAAATTTATCTTATGAAAGTTGAACAATGAAAAGAAAGTAATGTAATTTTAATGTTTAATTAAAAGGAGTGGGAAATATTTTTAATATTCAATGTTTAATTTTGAAAAGCTACATGGCTATTAAGTTTTTGCGTCTCTTCATTTATATTCAACCAGAACTTGAAGAGCCTAAAATTTTTCTCCTTAAGAGGGGAAAATCCTATAATCCCACATCACTTGCCGATTAAAATGTTAAAGTGTTTCAAACACACGACAAATACTAAATTTAGAGACAACTTTAATGGGTAAACGATCAAATGACAGGAAATTAGTAAACGACATAAAAAACAACAAGCTGCCCAAGATGATTACAAAAAAGGACATTAAAGTTGAACCGTCTTGATTATTGCTTCACTGAACAAGAGTTTGAACTCATTTTATGGTTTAAAACAACTTTCATAGTTTAAAACCTACACACCAAATGGTACATAAATTGCTTGAGCGATAAGATCTCAAAATGACAATATGGCAGGAACGACACAATACCGACAATGAGACAGGAACAGGGAAAATAGTCAATATAAACGACACCAAAAGATGTACAGCAAACAATAACAAATAGAGAAAATCAAATGACAATAAAATTAAAAAAAAAAAAGAAAAAGAAAAAGAAAAAAAGGCAAGCCAAACGACAACAATAGAAAAACAACAATAAACGGCAGCACTCAAAAAAGCATATTGAACATGGAAGTACACAATGAAACGACAATATATTGATAAGACAACAGTAGCAAGGAAAATATGATGAAGAAAAATGACGATAAAAGTTCAAATAATTTTGTATTTATACGGGATCAAAGATTCAGACTTAAGTAAATATTAAACAGAAACCAGAAAAAGACAGCAATAAGGAAACGACAACGAATTAGTGAACTAAAATAAACAAGAAACGACAGAGTGGCAATAGAAACTTAAATCTGTTAACTTCAAGCAGTAAAACCTTGAAAACGACAAGAAACATAGTACCAGAGACCAAAAACGTCTATGACATGAAGAAACGACAGCAACAGAGGAATAACAATAATATTAATATGACAATAAATATCAATGAAATAACAATAAGCCAATTATTTTATTATAACATTACTACAAGAAAGGTAAAACACAACAATGAGTTCTACAACTTGTGTATATACTCTTTTTTTTCAACTTTTCTTATTTGTGAGTTCACTAATAAGCCAACATTGATTCAACTCAAGCAGGAAGTTAAAACTCCTAAAAAAAATGTTGTGACATTGAATAAATTGTGACAATCAAAGAAAAAAGATTACAACATAAGGAGCCGGATATAGTAGTAGAAAAAGCCTGCATAAAGGGCAGTCTGGAGTAGGCTTGAAACCCAAGCTGTGTTACGGAAGAAGAGTGGGAAAAAATGTTGAACAAAATTGTGATGGAAACTATCATCACCTAAGATCATTCATGTCAAATCATCAAGAATATTAATAAGATGCGGAAGCTAATCTGAATCCATTGATTGAATGTGATTCTTGAGTCTTTTTGGTTAAGGATCTTCTAAGTCTGGTACGTAAATCCTCCTTCACAAAATGCTCTGTAATTTCTCTATAGATGAGGAACAGAAAAAAAATGTATATACTGACTTGGGGACTACAACTCCTTTATATAATTGCTAAACCCTAGCAATTATCCTTAATTACCAATTTAGCCCATTATAAAATTAGTAATTACCCTTTTGGTCTCTACACATAGGAGGCCCACACTCAATGATGTATTAAAAGCCCAAAACTCAAATTGATCACTTTTAATTGGGCAGCCTTATTGATAGCCTTTAATTCACATTTATTTAATATATTAGCCCATATATTGGATTTTGATCCAACAATCTCCCACTTAGGCTATATATGAAACTTTATAAATGTGAATTATACCTTATGAGCTCATGAATTTTGCTATTAAAACCTTATGCATCTCAGCAATCTTGTCCATTAACTACATCAATATAGGACCAAAGCGACCTTCGTTACATATATCGTAACTAGATCTATCAATGATCACATATACCAATACAACTAACGACAAGATCAAGCATGAATGTGTAGCATGGAAATTTCATGCAATGTGATCATAATATGTCTATTTCCAACTGGTTCACCTGAAAACCTTAGTGAGATCAAACCATACTAAAATCAAAGTGTGAATAAATTGAAAACTTTATTTCTGCAGAAAATATCCTTAAAATATTCATAAATTGAAATAACTGAAAATGTCTATATCATAAGAGCATTTAAAATTACAAACTCTCACTAAAACTGGATATCTTGAAATGATATGACACCCATACGAGCAGTGTGCTCATGAAACATTTTGGGTGGCAATCCCTTAGTAAGCGGATCCGCAACCATGGAGTTTGTGCCGATATGCTGTAGACAATTGTCCACTCTGAACTCTTTCTTTCATAACTAGGAACTTGATCTCTATATGCTTTGACTTCGTCGAGCTCCTGTGGTTGTTATAATATAAAACTGCTGACTTATTGTCACAAAATAACTTGAGTGGTCTTTGAATACTGTCCACTATATGTAGCCCCGTGATAAAATTTTGCAGCCATATTCCATGAATGGATGCCTCATAACATGCTATGAACTCTACTGCCATGGTAGAAGATACTATAAGAGACTGTTTAGCACTCTTCCAAGAGACGGCACCTCTAGCCAGACGGTAGACATAGCCTGACGTAGATTTCATACTATCCTGGCATCCAGCATAATCGGTGTCAATATATCCAATGACCTCAAGCTATTCCGACATCCGATATGTGGGCATGTAGTCCTTTGTTCTCTGTAAATACCTCAAGACTAGTTTGGCTGCTACCTAGTGATCCTTTCTAGGGTTGCTTAAGTACCTGCCCAACATCCTTGTAATGTACACAATATCCGGTCGCGTACAAACTTGAGCATATATCAGACTCCCTACTGTTGAAGCATAAGGAATCTTCTGCATTTCCTTAACCTCAAAATCATTCTTAAGGCACTGATTAAGACTAAACTTGTCTCCCTTAGCCACAGGGGTATCATCTGGTTTACAATCCTACATGCCATATCTTTTGAGAACCTTTTCGATATAGCCTTTTTGTGATAATCCTAGAATACCCCAAGAGTGATCTCGGTGTATCTGTATACCCAACACAAAAAAGGCGTCACTAAGATCTTTCATCTCAAATTTCTTTGATAGAAATCTCTTGGTTTCATGCAATAAGCCTAAATCATTGCTAGCAAGCAAAATGTCATCGACATATAAAACCAGGAAAATATACTTGCTCCCACTGAACTTATGGTATATACAATCATCGACCAAATTCATCTCAAAACCGAACAAGATGATAACTTAATGAAATTTGTAATACTACTGACGAGAAGCTTGCTTAAGCCCATAGATGGATTTCTTTAATTTGCAAACCATCTTTTTTGCATCTCCCGACACAAAGCTTTTGGTTTGCACCATATAGATTGTTTCATCAATGTAGCCATTGAGAAACGTAGTCTTAACATTCATCTGATAAAGCTAAAGATCAAAAAGTGCCACTAATGCCATTATAATCTTGAAAGAGTCTTTCGAAGAAACCGGAGAGAAAGTCTCTTTATAGTCGATGCCTTTTTTCTATGTAAAGCCTTTAGCGACAAAAAGAGCCTTATATCTCTCCACATTACCTTTTGAATCCCTCTTGGTCTTAAATATCCATTTGCAACTAATGAGTTTTGCACCTTCAGGCAATGGGACAAGATCCCAAATGTCATTGTCTTTCATAGACTTTATCTCTTCATTCATGGCATCAATCCACTCTTGAGATCTAGAACTTTCCATGGCTTGATTGAAGTTGATTGGATCATCTTCCACCACACCAATGTCATACTCGTGTTCTTGGAGAAATCCAATGTAATCATCTGGCACCACACTTCTCCTTTCTCTAGTGGATCTCCTTAATGGCATAGGTTCTAGAGGTGGTTGAGTTTGTTCTTCTAGAACAATTTTTGGAAACGGGAGGTTCTCCAATATTGTCTTGATTTGGATCTGCTTCTTGAACAATGTTAGGAATAGGAACCTGATCAATGTCAATAACAACTGTGAGAATATCAAAATATTCCTCTTCAAAGACAAAGTCCCTAACCATATCTTTTCCCGCAAATTCGACATCCTCAAAGAACCGAGCATTTCTTGTCTCAAATATCGATTTAATTGTGTGATCATAAAACTTGTACCCCCTGGATCTTTCAAAGTATCCAATAAAATAACAACTAACCGTCCTTGAGTCTAGTTTCTTTTCATTAGGCCTATAAGGCCTTACCTCAGATGGACATGCCCAAACATACAGATGCTTTAGACTAGGCTCCTTGTCCGTCCAAAGTTCATAAGAGGTTTTGGCAGTTGCTTTAGTTGGAACCCTGTTAAGGATATATGCTGTAGTCTTAAGTGCTTCTCCCCATAGTGATTCTTGTAAGGTAGAATGAGAAATCATACTGCTCACGATGTTCTTAAGAGTCTTGTTTCGTCTTTTAGCAACACCATTCATAGTGGGCGAACCTAGCATAGTGTACTGTAGGATGATACTGCTTTCCTCTAGCAACTTAGTGAATGGTCTTGGATGTTGTTCACCTGAACTGTCATATCTACCATAGTATTCATCACCACGGTCAGATCTGACGCTTTTAATCTTTTTGCTGAGTTGATTTTCAACTTCAGCCTTATAATTTTTGAACATATATAGTGATTGTGACTTTTCATGAATGAGATATATGTAGCCATATCTAGAAAAATCGTCTATGAACATTATAAAATATTATTGACCATTCCAAGAAGCCGTAGGGAATGGCCCACAAATATCTATATGTATTAGTTCTAAGACGTCCAAAGTCTTGTTGGCTTCAAATCTCCTTTTATTAGTTTGTTTCCCCTTAATACAGTTAACACAAATATCAAAATCTGTAAAGTCTAAGGGGTCAAAAATTTCATCTGACACAAGTTTCTCTATTCTCCTTCTGGAGATATGACCCAATCTCTTGTGCCATAACACAACTGAATTCTCATTGGTTAATTTTCTCTTTATACCTCGTGTACTTAATTGTAGGGTTCATTAAATAAAGCAATTGTATCAAGTAAATAAAGATTATCATAACCTAATAAAGAACCAGAACCAACTAATTTTAAATCATGAAACAAACTAAAATTTTCATTTCCAAATGAACAAGAATAACCAGATTTGTCCAAAGCAGAAATAGAAATCAAATTTCGTCTAAAAGACGGTACAATAAATGTTTCATCAAGATCCGAATAAAATCCAGTCTTCAACAATAATCTAAATTTTCCTACTGCTTCTACTTCAACTTTCTTGCCATCGCCTATGTAGATGTATCTTTC
>CAMOHE010051555.1:0-17427 GCA_946598075.1 Artocarpus hirsutus
TACTTGCTAAGCGAAAGCTCATTTAAGAATGTTCATGCTGTAGGTAAGAAAACCTGTCAGCGGTACTTGATGGGCAGTGGTGAGCGGCGGACGAATGGTGAAGATGAGAATGGATACCGCTCACACAATGTAATATTTTCGCATTTTTATTTTACGAATTCATGCACGTTTTATTTTACGAAATTTCGTATGTCTACATCTTACGAAAATTATGTGCATATGAATAAGTGATTAAGTTACGTAATTATGCTTTAAAAACCGAGCTTGTAATTACACAACCTTGGTTTAGAGGATTTTAAAGTTTAAGAATGTTGCAATAGACAATACAACATTTACATGAACTTTTTAAGTAAGAAAATTATAAATTTATTTAGGATTTAAAACGATTATTAAAGTTTTATGTTATGTTAAGAAATGAATTTTATAGAGTTGTTTCTACAAAATTATTATGTAAGTTTAAGGGAAAAGCTTTAAGGAATTAGTATCTTAACTTAAAAGTTTAAGTTATAAGAAACTATGTTTTGACTAGTTTAAGAATGTTGATGCAACAAATATGCAAGGTTTTTTAAGTGAGAAAATTATATGATCATTTATAATAAGAAAATGATTATATAAGTTTTATGCCAAAATATAAGTAACGATTTTATGAATATGTTTTTAGGAATTTACTTTTATGAAAGTTAGATGAATATGCTTCAAGAATTATTATTATTATGACTATTTAAATAACGAGTTTCAAGTAATTATTATTATGATAAGTTCTGAAAAGATTAAGTTTTAAGATAACAATATGTTATGTTTAAGATGTTAAATTATAAGTAAAATATATAAATGATTTTTAAGAAGGTTTTAAAGAGCATTTAAATGGGATTTTATTTTAATATTTAATTTGAAATTGTTTTTAAAATAGTTTTATTTAATTATAGAAATGTTCTTAAAGAAATAGTTGCTAAATAAGCATCCTTATGTTTAAAAAGAAAAGTTCAAGGAAATTACTATAGTTATACTTCAAGAAATAAATGTTATGAGTTATGTAAAGGATCATGATTTATAAATTATAATTAAGTTAAAACGTAATTATTATTATTACGTTATTATGATGTTTAAGAAATTTATGTATTTTGTTAAGTTACGAAATTAAGTTTCGAGAAATGATTATTACATCTTTTAAAGTTGTATGTTGAGAATTCATTCTCTTTAAGAAATCATTGTTACTAAGTTTGGAAAATAATCATTATTCCCTCTAAGGTTTCATGCCAAGGATTCGATAGTAAGAATCCATTTAAAAAAAAATTTATTCCGAAATTTCTGTACTTTATTAATAAGTATGTTAAAGTTTACGATCACGTTAAGTCAAGTGATGGCCACGTAGGTAGGGTCGTCACACTTTCTGGTATGATTTCTCCTCCGTCCGAGCTCCGATCGACATGATCTTGGTATCTATAGACTCAGTTCAATGAGTAGATCAAAATGCAGTAGGTGGTGCCCCTCGATTTTGGCCAAAGAAGCTTAGTCAGAGCAGCCCCCTTTCCGCCGCCATGCTAACATCCGATCTTGCCGTCACTGGCGTCATTGATCGACACCGTCCGGACTAAAAGAATCAGAAGGTTCCGGTGAGCAAGACCCCCCACCCAATTGCAGCCTTGCTTGGGCGAATGTCGGATTTCCACCTTAGCCGCTGTCAAGCCACAATGGAGAGCTTGAACTTGTCCATTCCCCGTCGTGGAGCCAAATTGATGGTTCTAAAACCTTCAGAGCGGTACGGGAAATGTTTTGCCCATTTAAATTTTGAAAAATGAGGCTCGAAGGAAGGAGAATGGCATCTCCCTCATGCATCGTCGAGAGGGTAGGTGGGGCCGTCAATCCGAGCTGTGGTGGCACTCACCGCCGGCTTCATTCGATTCAGACAGCCACGGAGAAGGTAATGCCTAAGCCAATTTGGGCCTAATGCCGGCGGAGATCCACCGCCCAAGCCACCACATTAGGCCGAGATTTTCAAGTGAAATCCGTGTTGATTGAAGCCGAATTGAGTAAAATTGAGCACACCATTGTACTCAGCAGGTCAAGAATTGCTAAAACCCAAAGTGGCATCACCGTCAGACCACCGGAGCCGCCACACGCGCCCCATGGGCCGCCGTGGATGGTCGGCCTCCGGCGAACCTTGGGTCTTGAGCTCCCGACCTCTGATCGATGATCCGAGACCACTTTTCGACTCGTTTTGACTCTCTAAACGCGATGGTAACCTCCGTTTGAGCAAATTCCACGCCAATAAAAATCATCTGGTATTGACTACATGTGGATCGAGGCGACCCAAACTACAGTAACGAAGTCCAGAATGATGTTTTCAGCAATAATAAATCTCCATAGAGTATTTCTAGCCATCCACAGCCACTCGAGGAGCACTGCTGAGGATGCTACGTGGACTATAGATACAGCGAGATGCAACTGGACCTGCTCAGCTCGGAGTCCAGGTAAGTAGGAATCTCGCCTACAGTATGAATAGTTTTAAACAAATTAATTTTAAATATTTTCATAAAATTTATGAAAATGCATGAATCAATGATTTATTACACTGTATTATGTTATGATATGATATGTTATGTTATAACATGATGTGAAATGCCATGATGATGATGTGATGATTAATGTGTGATGTATGCAATATTTAAATTATATTGTTTGATCACCTTCAAGTCAAGCATGATTATGATTAACGATTCAAGAATTATGAAATTGTGATGTCATGTAGTGATAAGTCATACTGTATACACACAATAATGTAAGTGAAACTTATAAGACATGTTAAGGGTATCGTACCAACCTCCCGACCCACGGGGAGGCTCCATGTTAAAGAAATGAATAATCTTGGTGTCGTTGGGACCTCGCGAACCCTAACTTCCCAAGACTCGTGCACAACTGGTACGATCACCGGGGCCCAAAGTAAGAAGATAAGATATAGCTTAAATAATTAAGCATAATTCAAGTTGATAAGCAAGCATAAAATGCTCATGCATATTTTTATAAAAATGGTTTTTATTTATGTTTTGCGAGACTAATTTCGTACTTGCTGAGCGAAGGCTCATTTAAGTATGTTCATGCTGTAGGTAAGAAAACCTATCAGCGACACTTGATGGGCAGTGGTGAGCGATGGACGAATGGTGAAGATGGGAATGGATACCGCTTACGCAAAGTAATATTTTGGCATTATTATTTTATGAATTTATGTATGTTTTATTCTACAATATCTCATATGTTTACACCTTACAAAAATATATGCACATAAAAAAAGGGGTAAATAATTTACATAATTATGGTTTAAAAACCGAGCTTGTATTTACACAACCTTGGTTCAGAGGATTTTAAAGTTTAAGAATGTTGCATTAGACAATGCAACAAAGACACGAACTTTTTAAGTAAGAAAATTATAAATTTATTTGGGATTAAAAATGATTATTAAAGTTTTACGTTATGTTGAGAAATGAATTTGATGGTTATGTTTTTATGAAATTATTGTGAAAGCTTAAAGGAAAAGCTTTAAGAAATTAGTATCTTAAACTTAAAAGTTTAAGTTATAAGAAATAATGTTTTGGCTAGTTTAAGAAGGTTTGATGCAACAAATGTGCAAAGTTTTCAAGTGCGAATATTATATGATCATTTATAATAAGAAAATATTTATATAAGTTTATACTAAAGTAAGTAATGATTTTTATGAATATGTTTTTAGGAATTTGCTTTTAGGAAAGTTTAGATGAATATGCTTCAAAAATTATTATTATTATGTCGGTTTAAATAAATGAGTTTCAAGTAATTATTATTACGATAAGTTCTAAAAAGATTAATTTTTAAGATATCAATATGTTATGTTTAAGATGTTAAATTATAAGTAAAATATATAAATGATTTTTTAGACAGTTTTAAAGAACATATAAATGAGGTTTTTATCTCAATATTTAATTTAAAATTGTTTTGAAAATAGTTTTATTTAAATTAAGAAATGTCTTTAAAGTAATAGTTGTTAAATAATTATCCTTATGTTTAAAAAGAAAAGTTCAAAAAAATTACTATGGTTATGTTTCAAGAAATAAATGTTATGAGTTATGTAAAGGATCATGTTTTTTTTGGAAATTATGGTTATGTTAAAACGTAATTATTATTATTACGTTATCATCATGTTGAGAAATTTATGTTATTACATTCGTTTACGAAATTAAGTTTTAAGAAATGATTACAATATCTTTCAAAGTTACACGTTGAGAATTCTTTATTATCAAGAATTCATTTATTACTAAGTTTTGGAAACAATTAGTACTTCCTTTAAAGCTTTATGCCAAGGATTTGATAGCAAGAATCCATTTAAAAAAAATTATTTCAAAATTTTTGTACTTTATCCTTAAGTATGTTTAAATTCGTGATCACGTTAAGTCAAGTGACGGCCACGTAGGAAGGGTCGTCACAGGTATGCATCTCCAAATGAGAGCATGAACCTCTACTGTTGGAATAGTTGTTGGAATAGTTGGTAGAATCTTAGGTACCATAGCGTCATTAAAACGCTAGCAATAATGAGCCATAATTTCTCCCTCGTATACGTCCCAGATGGCGGCTAAGGCCTCATAATGTCTCAGCTGTATGTCATCCCATGTATGAGCATCTCTATGCTCCTCCGAGACCTGGACGGCACCATAGCATAGCAGACCAAACTTTGTCTCCAGTCTCATCGTTGGTGCTCAGCACCCAATCCAAGCCACTAAGCCAAAGTGTGGCCTCAGAATCTAGTGAGAGCTAAGGAAACTCGTATGTGTTCCTCAATGTAGCACATCACGAAGATCTCCTCTAAGTCATTGATCTACTCCATCAATATATAAGGCTGGCGAATCCTTAAGAAGGTACCAGGTATAATATCTCAAAAAACCACCATCGCTCTACTGGCAACGTCTATCTAATATGGGTATGTTGGTACAACTATACTCTACTATAGAATACAAATATAATCTTATTTATCAAGTATACTTCAATCACATATATAAATTCTAACTTAGACTGTGGCAAAGCAGACACGTGACGATTTGGGTACCAAGTGTAATATCTCGAAAAACCACCATCGCTCTATTGGCAAATTTTATCTAATGTGGGTCTGTTGGTACAGCTATACTCTACTATAGAATACAAATATATTCTTATTTATCAAGTATACTTCAATCACATATATAAATTCTAACTTAGACTATGGCAAAGCAGACATGTGATGATGTAAAGTTGGATGATAGGATATCGTCTTTCATACCAATTTTAACGACCCTATCTACATAACCGTTACTTAACTACTTAAACATATATTTATTTAGATTACAAAAATTTTCAAAACATTTTCTATTTTTTAAAACTATTTTAAAAATTTACTTTGCTAATTAATTTAATTTAAAACTATTTTACTTTTTGTTGCAAAAGAAATGGTAACATATTATAGTGATTAAATAGTCATCCCAAAACATACATATTACTAGAGTCATACAGCTTTGCATATTATCAAATGAGGCATAATTATCAAAACTAAGTGTAGAACATAAAGCGCGTGATATTCATTTCCTATGACTCCACTCTAATCAACCACTGCTTCGCCACATGTCCATTGGGGGTTATCGATAGATTGCTTACCTACAGTATAAATATTCTTGGATGAGCTTTTGCTCAGCAAGCAGGAACTGTAACTCACAAAATATTTAAAATAACATAAAATAATAATATGCATGTGTCAATTATGCTTAGCTAGGATCTTGTCTTATTATTTTATTGGGCCCGATTAGGCATACTGGATGCACATGGTCATCGAGAAGTCAGGGTTTACAAGGTCCCAATAATACCATGATCTAATTTCTTTTTAATTATGTATTTAAATCTTAAGCCTTCCCATAGGTTGAGAGTATGTAGTATGGCATGGCATCGCACACTTTAACATAAAATTTTGAGATGATTCACTACTTTCAAAAAAAACATGAGACTTATTTTTAAACTATTTATATTGTAGATGAGATTCTTATTTACCTATTTTCCTATAGCAGGTTTCTCTATTTGCCCAGATTTTCTTATCCTTTATTGAAAACAATTTTGTATAAAATACCCATTAAGAGTATGTAAGAATAACTTCATTTTATACTATTTAGATTTTAGCATAATCATAAGAATTTAAAAATTATTATTTCGATTACAAGGATTAATTAATTAATTAAATCCCAAGGCATTTTACACGTCACTATTTAAATAACAAGCATAATTTATTAGGCTTGTAATTGGTTTAAAGCCTAATAAGCCTAAAAACACTCCTAAGGTGTTCTACACATCGTATCATTAAAACTTTGACTCGAGTGGCTTTTAGATTAAGATGGGCATTGGACCTGTGTCTAGAGTCATAATACTAAGAATCTTGTTTATCAAATTTTCATGATTGTCATTTTAATGTTCACTTCAAAACTCTCAAAGTTTATTATTTTTATCTTTCGCAAACTATATCCATATTACTTAAAGTTTCGTATTAAAATCGCACTATAAAATAATGTCTAAAATTGCTAAAACTCTAAATCAGAGACTTGTATAGTTTGTTTTCAGCACTACAATTTCTTTATTTGTTGAAAAATAGGATTCTGTTAGTAAACGAACATTTATTTATAAACTAGCACCGAGAGGTACTTTTTGGTTAGTTTTATAAAGTTACTGCAAAATTATATGTTAATGACAGTTTTTCTTTTAAAGTTTTTCTTCATAGAAGTTATTTATCTTAAATACAGGATTTGAAAACTTCCATGCTCATTTAAAATCCTATTCACTATCTTTAGTACGTTCATTTTCTAGTTTGTTTTTAACAAACTTTGCCGATAAAAAAGTTTTAACAATTCACTAATCCAATTCAAAGTCTATCATAGAGACAAATTTTCACAAAAGTTTCTTCGTAAAAGTTCTTCCTTTCATTGTAAACTAAAATATTTGTGTTTAGTGAAATTTAAAATTCAGCCTCAAAACAGTCCAAAACCTTGAAAAAACCATGATAGCCCATAAATATAGTTTTTAGACAGTTTTAAAAAACAATCCATAACTATATTTTAGAGGCAGATTTTGAAAAAATATTTCTCCACGAAAGTTGTTCGTCTTATTGAAATCTAAAACTTTCGTATTATATGAAAATCATGATTGGACTTGAAATGCCCAAATTGGCCAAAAACAGTGGTTGCCTGTTGGAAGCAGTTTTGGACATCAGCCGAAAACAGTTTTGTGACAACCCTCCCTACGTGGCCGTCACTTAACTTAAACATGTCCATGAACTTAAACATACTTACGAAAAAAGTAGACAAATTTTAGAATTTCTCGCTATCGAATCCTTGGCATAAAGCTTTAAAGAAAGTATTAATTGTTTCCCAAAACTTAGTAACAAATGAATTCTTGATGATAAAGAATTCTCAACATATAACCTTAAAATATATAATAATCATTACTCAAAACTTAATTCCGTAAACCTAACATAAAACATAAATTTCTCAAACGTGATAATAACGTAATAATAATCATTACGTTTAAAAATAATTATAATTTCTAAAAGCTCAATCCTTTATGTAACTCATAACATTAATCTCTTAAAACATAACCTTAGTAATTTTCTTGAACTTTTCTGTTAAAACATAAGAATAATTATTTAGTAACTATTACTCTAAGGACATTTCTCAATTTAAATAAAACTATTTTCAAAACAATTTTAAATTAAATATTAAAGTAAAATCCCATTTAAATGCTTTTTAAAACTTTCTTAACAATTATTTATATATTTTACTTATAATTTTAACGTCTTAAAAATATCATCTTATTTTCTTAAAAGTAAACCTTCTTAAACTAACCAAAACATAATTTCTTATAACTTAAACTTTTAAGTTTAAGATACTAATTTCTTAAAGCTTTTCTTTTAAACTTTCATAATAATTTTACAAAAACATATCTATAAAATTCATTTCTTAACATAACGTAAAACTCTCTTAATCCTTTGTAATTCCAAACAAACTTATAATTTTCTTTCTTAAAAATTTTTGTGCATTTGTTGCACTGTCTATTGCAACATTTTTAAATTTTGAAACCTCGAGAGTAAGGTTGCATATTCACGATCTTGGTTTTTAAAACATGATTACGAAATTTTAATTACTATTTATACGTGCATAACTTTTGCAACTAATGACATACATAATTTCATAAATGAAAACTTGCAAAAATTTGTAAACTAAATAAAGCGGAAATATTACTTTGCGTATCCATTCCCATCTTCACCATTCGTCCGCCGCTCACCATTGCCTATCAAGTACCGCTGACAGATTTTTTTACCTACAGCATAAACATGCTTAAATAAGCTTTTGCTTAGTAAGTAGAAAATTTGTCTCACAAAACATAATAAAAAATCATTTTTATAAAAATATGCATGAGTATTTTATGCTTGCTTATCAACTTGATTTATGCTTAATTATTTAAACTGTATCTTATCTTCTTACTTTGGGCCCGAGTGATCATACCAGTTGCGCGCGAGTCTTGGGAAGTTAGGGTTCGTGAGGTCCCAACAACACCAAGATTATTCATTACTTTAACATAGAGCCTCCCCGTAGGTCGGGAGGTTTGTACGATACCCTTAACTTATCTTATAAGTTTCACTTGTCTTATTGTGTGTATGTAGTATGACTTATCACTACATGACATCGCAATTTTGTAATTCATGAATACTAAATCATAATCATACTTGATATGAAAGTGATTAAACAAGATAATTTAAATATTGCATACATCACACCTTAATCAAATCATCATCATCATAGCATTTCACATCATGTCATAACATAACATATCACATCATAACATATAAAAGTGCAACAAATCACTGATCATGCATTTCCATAAATTTTATGAAAATATTTAAAATTAATTTATTTTTAAAACTATTCATACTGTAGGCGAGATTCCTACTTACCTGGACTCCAAGCTGAGCGGGTCCAGTTGCAGCTCGTTGTATCTCCAGTCTGTGCAGCGTCCTCAGTAGTGCTCCTCGAGCGGCTGTGGATGGCTAGGAATGCTCCATGGAGATTCATTACTGTTGAAAACACCATTCTGGACTCTGTTACTGCAGTTTAAGTTGCCTTGATTTACGTGCAATTGGTTCTAGATGATTTTTATCGGAGTGAAATTAGCTCAAACAGACGACACCATTGTGTTTAGAGTGTCGAAACGAGTCGGAAGACTGTCTCGGATCGTCGATTGGAGGTCCGAATCATTAAATCCCAAAATCGCAGTTGACTGGCCGTTAACTAAATTGATCCTTTTGTCCAATGGCGGTGTCAATTTTGCCTAATTTTGCCTCTAACATAGCAGGTCGGGCTCCACAATCTTGGCAAAAAATGGAGGCTCTGATCATGGCTTTCCGGCGAAGCTACCATGGAATTGAGTTGGGACTTTTGTTACCCACTTATTTCTGAGTATTTCCCCTTAATTAGTTTGGGTTGAAGCCATCGGATTTGAAGAAATTGCAACCCTCTACAACCGCAGATTTCACACGACGATGGTGGCTTCATTCTCCGACGAACGGTGGCGATTTCAAGCAATTAAGGCATAGGTTTTCTTCCTCTACACCCTTTGAATCATTTGGGGCCATAAATTTGGCATAATTTGGTAGGGAATGGTGAGATCCATCTCCCACGCGGCGGTTGGCAGCGGTGCTCTCTGATCTCCATCGTGTAGCCGTGGTTCGTTGAAATTGATTGAGGGGAATGATTCCTCGTGGTGATCTGAGGCTAATGGCACCAAAGGGGTGCCTCAACTCCGCCTAAAATAGTGGGGTCAACGGTGGTGCGGTAGCGGCAAAGAGGGGTAGATGGGCAGAGCACTCCAGCGGCTGTTGAGCTGCCACCAAGGGTGGGTTTTGTTCTTCTCATCGTGGTGGTCGTGTAGGAACAAGAATCACATCGATCGGACGTCGGACGACAAAGATATCTCGTCGAAAAGTTTTGGGTTTCTCTACCACTTTGACCAGTGCGTGTGGCTTCCTTCGGTGGCGTTTTGGGCGGCATGGCACACTGTTGGTGCGGGAGGTGTTGAAAACGGACGCTAGAATCTTGGATTGAGTTTGAGGAGAGAGAGTAGAGAGAGAAAGTAGAGAGAGAGTGTAGCTGATTGTGATTGGCTAATTTTTTTTATTGTGTCATGTATTTATAGGCACTCATGAGGTCTACACAGTCGAATACATGTTGTGTCGGTTTGATCAAATTTGATCCGTAAACTTAAAATTTCTGTAACCATAATTGTACTTTTAAAAACTGTATTTTATTTGCACTCTAAAGATAATCACATAAATTTCAAATTCTCTTATCGTATTATTGTGTTGCTAAAATATTCATATTGACATAAAAATCATTTTCATAATTTATCCATACTATATGGATTTTGTGATTTAATTTTGAAACAGTAAACTTTGATACATTTATTCTCAAAACCAATGATTAACTATTTTCAAAACTGTGTACGCATATATGTGTGTATATGTATATGAATTCTAAGAAAGATATTATGTATTTAAAATTTTGTTCAATATAATTATTTATATTTATATTTTTATTTATATATATATGAATTTTTTTTAACCTTTGAAACTTTAAAAATGTAATTTAAAACAAATATTTTTCATTAACAATTTTCATATTGTAAACTTCAAATTTCATTATAAAAACAATAGTTGTAATTCTATAAAAGTTTTGTAAATTAAATTGACTATCAAAAAGTCAATTTAATTTAAAATTCTAAACTTAGCATAATCTTGTGCTTTACGGATATAATCCGAACTATTTCTCGTAAAGAGCTATTTATAGATTTACTTCTTACCAATAGATTAGCATTTGTAGACTCTATCAACGCTCTTATTCTTCTTATTCACTATTATTTTGACAACTGATATTATTATTATTGTCATTATTTTTACAACAATAATAATAACCTTACGTAATTATTAATGTGTATAGTAACTAACTATACAGATTTAAAACGTTGGAATTCTTGCATTCTTGAACTTGGTGCTCACCATTTTTAATTTATAGTATGGAGCTCATGATCACTATTGATCTGGGTTTCTTTTACTGAACTGATATCATATAGGAATTTTCACATAATCTTAGTAAGTTAGAATTTCACTTTTTGCTAAAAAACATCATCTCTTGGCTCATGCATGAAATTAATAAATCATAAACTCTTGGTTTAGCACATTAAATAATTATTTTTAATTATTTTAATGTATTATCATAACATTACATTATTACATGTTTCATAAATAAAGCACATAAATTTGTGCATTCATAACATTATTTATCTTTAAAGTCTTACGGTTAGTAAAACCTTCAAATTTGCATGTTAAAAAATGCTAAGTTTGTATTTTCTTATGCTCTTAGCTGAGTAATAAGGAAAAAATCCTTAATTAATCATAGTTATTAATTTTTGAATTTTTTGGGTCATTACAGGGTTTCACTTTTTTAAATATTTTTGGACTAAAAAATCATTAATGTCAATTTATATAAGAAATAAATTTTTTGTTGTTATATATTTATATTTTAAGGCAAAATTTATTTTTTCTCTTTTCAAATTTATAAACATAGGAAAAAAGATTATTAACATTTACCATGTGTGGAAAATTTGTTTTATTAATGTGAACTTGTTTAGGATAAAAATATAAATGTGATAAATGCACTCAAGATATATTACAATGTACTGGATATATTATGTGAAATAGAACCCCAGAATTGTTGTACTTATTCCAAAAGTCAAATGATCGTTCCCATAATTGGATCAAATTATCATTGCCAAGATAGTATGTTTGGAGGAATTTTGTATTTTTCTCCGATATTTTTACCAAAATTTTTATAATTTTATGGTCCCGAAGTATTTTTTTGGGTACAAAAGAATTTCTCTGCACTAAAATTTTTAAAAGATTTAGAGAGGTTTTCTTACACCAAAAAAATATTTTGGGACTTTATAAATTATAAAATTTTTGTGAAAATTTTAGAAATATTGGAGGAATTTTTATTGAAACATTAAAATTTTGGGAAAATGTTAGTCAATATCATAATAAATCAGGAAAAATATTGATTTTCAAAAGTTGTAGTGTACTTTTTTATATAACTTTAGTTTATATCAAAATTTTGAACTATAATAATTTTGATATTTCCACTGATATCGATAATTTTCTCCGGAGTTTCTTTAAATTTAAAGTACCTATGTTTTCACTAATACCAATATTTTTTTTTCTTAGATTTACTCATATTCATATGTGTTACGAAAATAGTGTAATAGAAACAAAGAACATGAACATACATAGATTTACGTGGAAACCTAAAACGGAAAAAAACTACGGCAGCAGAAAAGAAAATCACTAAACTCGAAAAAGATTACAAGATGATGGCGAATAGAAAGGCTAAAAAATATAATACCAAATCCTAATGCAACACATCATATATAAATACACACACACACATAAACAAAACCTTACGGGCCCAAAACATAAACTAAACAGGCTGATCTCTCTGCTACCACCACAGATTTTATGAAAAATTACTCATTTATTTTTTCACCACAATTGTCCCACTGCAAGTTTTTTGGGTCAGGTCAAACTAAATTCGGGTCACCATACTCTATCAATATACATTATACTTTTATGATCCCTTTTCTTACCATCAACTTTTTGTATTTTATTTCTTTCTTGATCTTGTTATCCTCACCTTTTCTTTATTCTCCCCTTGTATTATTTTTTTGTAACACTTTCTAAATTCTTTCCATCTTTAGTCTTTTACTTTATTTTTCTTAACTTTCTCCTAATATTTATCTCTTGTGACTGTATCGTTGTCTTATCTTTTTGTTCTTTTTTGTTATTTTCTTTTTCTTTTCCTCATGCTCTTGAACCCTCTCTCTCCTAATTTTCTCTCTCTCTATCCCACAAAATATTTTTGAAAAACAATTGAGTGTGAGTAGATGACATTTTTTCGATATTAAAATTCAAAACCGCCCTCTCATATAAAAAAGAAAAAAATTTAAAGCCCTCCACTTTTTTTAGCATTAAGGCCTCCATTACCAAATTTTAAAAGCATGAAATTTTTATTTATCAATATCAATTTCTAAGCTTGTACGTTTCTTTTTACCAAATCTAATCACATTGTTTAACATTGCTTTTTGTTTTTGTTTTTTTTTTTCCACAAGTGTTCTTTATATATAACGAGCAGGAAAAGGAAACAAATTTGAAAACTAAGAAGAGGACAAAAAGAAAGGAAGTAAAATAACTCCTTTTGCATCAATAAAAAATATAGGGAAAAAAAGACAAAAAAAAGAAGCTCGCGGTAAGGAAAAAAATTACAATAAAAAGATTTAAGGAAAAAAAAAAAGCAAAGCAAAATGCTTTTATGGTATCATTTGGTAACTTTACGAAACTAGATTTGAGAAAAGAAACAGATTAGGATTATTCAAACACTTTGGCAATTAAGAACAAAAGAACAACAAAAATCCTTCTTTATTCAAACACTTTGGTACCTAGGGGACACCCTAAGACCCTCTTATTCAAGAGGATACAGGTTCAACTCCTAGGGGACGCGCTCTTTCATTGGAGGCAAATCTGAGCTGGGCCTCTCCCTGAGCAAGGGCCCTCTCGGCAATACGTTCGATGTACTCGCCAGGCTCCGGCCGGGGAACCCAACACCTCAACAAATGGTATCCATTTCCATCTTCATCATTCGTCCGCCGCTCACCACTGCCCATCAAGTGCCACTGATAGGTTTTCTTACCTACAGCATAATCATACTTAAATGAGCTTTCGCTCAGCAAGTAGAAAATTAGTCTCGCAAAACATAAATAAAAATCATTTAAATAAAAATATGCATGAATATTTTATGCTTCCTTATCAACTTGATTTATGCTTAATTATTTAAGCTGTGTCTTATCTTTTTAGTTTGGGCCCGAGTGATCATACCGGTTGCACATGAGTCTTGGGAAGTTAGGGTTCGCGAGGTCCCAATGACACCAAGATCATTCATTACTTTAACATGGAGCCTTCCAGTGAGTCGAGAGGTTGGTACGACACCCTTAACTTGTCTTATAAGTTTCACTAGTCTTATTATGTGTATGCAGTATGACTTATCACTACATGACATCACAATTTCATAATTCATGAATCGTAAATCATAATCATGCTTGACTTGAAGGTGATTAAACAATATAATTTAAATATTGCATACACCATACATTAATCATATCATCATCATCATCATAGCATTTCACATCATGTCATAACATAACATATCACTTCATAACATATAACAGTGTAATAAATCACTGATCATGTATTCTCATAAATTTTATGAAAATATTTAAAATTAATTTATTTTTAAAACTATTCATACTGTAGGCGAGATTCCTACTTACCTAGACTCCGAGCTTAGCGGGTCTAGTTGCATCTCATTGTATCCACAATCAGTGTAGCATCCTCAGCAGTGCTCCTCGAGTGACTGTGGATGGCTAGGAATGATCTATAGAGATTTATTATTGCTAAAAACATCATTCTAGACTCCGTTACTGCAGTTTGAGGCGCTTCGATCTGCGTGTAATTAATACTAGACAATTTTCACCGGAGTGGAATTAGCTCTAACAGAGGTCACCATCGCGTTTAGAGCATCAAGACGAGTTGGGTGGAGGTATCGGATTATCGATCAGAGGTTCGAATCACAAAAACCCAAAGTGGCCATTCCTTGGCCGTTGACTAGCGTTGACCGACGTTGACCAGTGCCAATTGGGCTCTGTTGGTGGTTGGGCTTGGGCCTACCCCCACTAATTTGACCATCCTGAGTTCAATGGTTGCCTCAATTTGACTCAATTTGATCTCTAACTGCTCAAATCAAGGATGGATTTCTCAGTCAAAATTGGTGGCTCCGATCTCAGTTTCTCGGTGGTGGCTTGGCCAAATTGGCCGGGGAGTTTTGTTCCCCATGGCGGTCTGAGTAGGCTGGTGGTGATAGTGCACCATGCTATCGCATCAAACGACAGCCCGAAGCTCCTCACGACGGCGCGTAAAGGTGAAGGCCGATCATGCTTTGTCAACGACCGTTTAGAGCAATTGAGGGTTGCTTCTCGTTCCTCTCGATCCTTTGAAGGTGATTGTGCCTTCAATTTGGTACGAAATTATCGAAAATGGCAAACCTGATTTCACCCACAACGGCAGCGACGGACCTCGTTGTTCTCCGACGATCGGCCACTCTATGATGGAATTAAGCGAGGGGTCTTGGTCGCCTTCATCTTCTGAGCATAATTGTGAGGTTAATTGTGTAATGACCCGAAAAATTCAAACGTTAATAACTATGATTAATTGAGGGTTTTTCCCTCATGACTTAGCTAAGTACTTAAGAAAGTACAAGTTTAGTATTTATTAACACGCATATTTAAAGGTCTTAATAGCCGTAAGACCTTAGAAATAATTAATGTTGTGAATGCACAAAATTATGTGCTTTATTTATGAAACATGTAATAATGTAATATTATGATAGTACATTAAAATAATTAAAAATAATTATTTAATGTGTTAAACCAAGAGTTTATGATTTATTAATTTCATGCATGAGCCAAAAAGATGATGTTATTGGCCAAAGTAGAATTTCTAACTTACTAAGATTATGTGAAAATTCTTATGTGATAACAGTTCAATAAACGAAACCCAAATCAATAGTGATCATGAGCTCCATATCATAAATTAAAAATGATGAGCACCAAGTTTAAGGATGTAATAATTCCAATGTTTTGAATGTGTATAGTTAATTATTGTACACATTAATAATTATGTAAAGTTTATTATTATTGTTGTAATAACAATGACAATAATAATAATATCAGTTATTAAAATAATAGTGAATGATAAGAACAAGAAGAGCATTGATGGAGTCCACAAACGTTGATCTATTAGCAAGATGTGGACCCATAAATGGCTCTTTATAAGAAGAAGTTAGTGAAGCATAAAATTGTGCTAAGTTTGGAATTTAAATTAAATTGACTTTCAGATAGTCAATTTAATTTACAAAACTTTTATAAAATTACAACTATTGTTTTTATAATAGAATTTGAAGTTTACAATATAAAGATTTTTAATGAAAATATATGTTTTAAATCACATTTAAAAGTTTTTAAAAGTTAAAAAAAAATGATGATAATACTTAATTGGGCAAAGTTTTAAAATACATAATATCTTTCTTAGAATACATACTTACATATACATATACCCATGTATAAATATAGACACAGTTGTGAAAATAGTTAATCATTGATTTTGAAGACCAATGTATCAAAGTTTATTGTTTCAAAATTTAATTACAAAATCCATATAGTATGGATAAATTTATGAAAATGATTTTTATGTCAATATAAACACTTTAGTAACGCAATAATACAACAAGGAAATTATAAATCTGTGTGATTATTTTTAAAAGTGCAGATAAATTATAGTTTCAAAAGTATAGTTATGTCCACAAAAAATTTAAAAGTTACAGATCAAATTTGATCTATCCGATACTGCATGGTTTAGATTGTGTGGACCACAAGTTTTCTATAAATACAAAAAAAAAAAAAAAAATCAGAAATCAACCAATCAAAGCAGCTCACCCTCTCTCTCTACTTTCTCTCTCTACATTTTCTCTCTCTCTCTCCCCTTAAAATCCGGTCAAGATTCCGGCGTCCGTTTTCGACACCTCCTGCACCAATGGAAAGCTCTCGTCGAGCCGAGTCCAACGGTGTGCCATGCCTCCCAAAATGCCACCGGAGGAAGCCACACGCGCCGCCCAAAGTGGCAGAAAAAACCCAAACTTTTTGACGAGATATCTTCGCCGTTCGACGTCCGATCGACTTGATTTTTGTTCCTACACGACCACCACGACGAGAGGAACAAAACCCATCCTTCATGGCAGCTCAACAGTTGCCGGATTGCTCCGCCCATCTACCTCCATTGTCGTCGGCGTGCCACCTTCGTTTATGCCACCTCCGGCGACGGTGATCGACACCTCCCAGCCCAAATGATTCAGAGGAGGACGGGGAAGCTTTCCCCCACCTCAATTGCAGCAACCCATCAACGGTCGACGGAGTTCAAGTTCCGCCACCGTCAACTGCTGCGGGAGTCTCCGTTTTTGCTCCTCCTAGCCACGTTTCTTCAAATTGGATGAGGGGTAATGGTCATAGGAGGATGGGTAGCAAAAGCCCTCAACCAATTTCGGGTTTCCATCGCCAGAAAGCTATGATCGGAGCCTCCATTTTTGGCCAAGATTGTGGAGCCTGACCTGCTATGTTAGAGGCAGAATTAGGCAAAATTGACACCGCCATTGGACTTAGAAGGGTCAATTTAGGGGGGGTAGGCTC